>JAIPRN010000230.1:0-37202 GCA_025469175.1 Geopemphigus sp. TES_GeoC_2020 | reverse complement strand
CACCCACACACACCCACCCCCACCCACACACCCACACACACACACACACACACACACACACACATACACATACACACACACACACACTCAGTGGACGCGTGCACGTAGATAATAAAATCAATCGCGGATAATAAAACCGATAAGCAACGTCTATTTGAACAGCACAAGGGGTCACGTCCCAGAACGGGGAAGAGAGAAGTGTTAACTTTCAACAATCACTCTCTCTCTTTTCAGAAACGGCCATTTTAACACTTAAGCAACAAAATACTCTTATTTAACAACTTAACGTTCGTATTCGTTCCCGTAGGTTAACCTTTCGTGACATTCGTTTTCGTTTCGTAATCTGTGTATATGGATATACGCGCAGAATATCGGAGAATAGTCCCAACCGATAACGCAAATCGGTTACCGCGGAACCTATCAGCCAACGCCTGTGTCTTGGTAAGTCACGAGGTTTATTTATCCGCGATTATTAATAAATAAACGCGTTTATAATTTACAGATATTCGATCAGTTAGTACATCAACGTAGGCGATTGGAGCGTATTCGTGTATTGGACACGTATACGTTTTATTGATTTTCGGAGGGTAATTGGCGCGGAAAAAACGTGAAATATCGTCGCGGAATCCTCCTACTCGAAAATGCTGAAAACGAAGTAACTTTTAGAAATATCTCATAATACGCGGTGTTAAATGTTTACGTAATTATAGTATCAATAAGAGTTTGCGAATCGGCGAGAGTGTACGTGTGACGCATTTTGGAAACTCGTACAAAATACCTATTTTAAACATACATACACACACACATGGACGTGTAAAGTACGTTAATTAATTGAAGTATTATTGCGGCGTGTAATCATCGCGCTGTTATTTACTTATTATCCGCCATGTGAAAATAGTTGGTCGTTACTGGCGTTCGTATTGTTAAGCAACGCGAACGAACGTCGCATTTATAAACACGAAAAATCGGTTTCTTTGAATAAATAATATATTACGTTGTACGCTAACCGAACGTTCTGGTTGAATTGCTGTACCGTCTACTTCGGAATTTGTGTTGGCGACGAGACCTAGTTGAGCGAAATTCGTATTATTGGCGTAAATTGTCGTCAATTAAAAATTATGTTTGCGAGTATATATATATATATATATATATAAGTATATAAACCTATATTGATAAAGAAAGAAAACGACGATGGACACGTTTTGCGGGAAAAAAATGTAATCTCGTATTCTTACACTGCAGCCGCGGCGCACATATTATTTTTTTAAATCGTCACTACGTGTCGGATAAAAATGTAATTAACGCCGGCGAATGTTTTTACGTTTTATGAATCGACGTTGGAAAATATAGGAAACCGAATTTAATTAAAAAATTCGATAAAATCTTACACGGCATACGCCAATACTTACGATGACAATATTTAAGCTAATTGTATCGGGTAATTAATTTTATTTCGTGATTTTTTATTATTTCCATATAATATATATATTAGAAATAAAAACTTATACGATATATATTTTAATATATATATATATATATATATATATATATATACTTTTAAAATAAATATTATATGTTATAAAATACGACACGATGAGAAATCAATTTTTATTATTATAGCGACGAACAAGTTTTGGATCGAAAACTTTAAAAGAAAAAGTCGGACGTCGAATAATAAAGAGTAGACGTTGGAAATATTTTTTGATAGGTAGCAGATAATACGTACTTACCTATGGATTTTAAAACAAGACAAAACTCGACGATCGATATATATTTTTATAAAATGTCTTTGGATTTTTTCGCAATCATTATGTTTAATTCGTCGAGTAATTAATTTTTTTCTGACGTTAATCAACCACGTTGAATACAAAGCCAAATAATTATTTTCGCGCAGTAACTGCGATTATTTCGATTTACCAAGACGATTGTTTTTTAGAAATGTCGGCGTGAGTTTAGGAGGGTTCGAATCACAATGTACGGACATTTAAATCGTACGAACAAAATATGTACGTGCACACAATCGAATGTTAAGATAATTTTTTGTTATTTTATCGAAATCTGTTAGGTTACGTTATACTGAATATCGAGCCGTTCACACTGTTTTAAATTTATAATAAAACCGGCGAAAGCGGAACACATTTCTATTTTTAGAGAATCATCGCGATTATCGTTCTTTGATTTATTTATTATTATTATTTGATTTATTTAGATTTACACGTACGACGAGTACGAATATACGCGTAGGGAATAATTGTATATAAAAATACGTGTATAATGTACATCGCGAAGGGGAAAAAAAACTTCGTTATAAAATCAAAAAATTTATACGACGAGTTTGGCGTTTGCATTTCAAAGTAAAAGACTAATTTGAATAATGTTATTTTAAGTGTTTTCGAAGGATAAAGGAAGACGTTACAGAAAATTGTCTGTTTTCACACTGTTATACAGTATATCTATAGATGGTCGGTTAGTGACCTAAGAATCTGTAATCTCCCAGCGTGTGAAGTGAAAAAGTACGTTAGTCGAAATACGGAGTTACGGAAACACCGAAGAAACCCATACTCGTACGGTCCCGTTAAAATATACACAGAAACTGCTACCGACGGAATTCGTTGATAACGAAGGATTCACTTTACCCGTGGCAAAAATTACCCGTTAAAAATTGAAAAAGCGAATGAGAAATCGTTTTCTACAATGTGCACGTGACGAAATCCACGCAGAACATTCCGTGGTCGATATCGTATGTCGATGTACACATTATAAACGTGACAGATCGTTTGGGAGTCGCGTGCGGGCGTTACGCACAAACGCGGACACGAAAAATACATTAGCGCGGTGGCGGAAGGCGTCATTAAAAATATATACATAGTAGCGTGCGTGTGTGTACGTATTATACTTTCGATATTATTATTATTTATTTGAAAAATTACGTGGGCATTAAACAACACGAACGCAATATACCCGTAATATTTATTGTTTCAATAATAAATTCGAAGCGATCGAATTTTTTATATGATATATATATATATTGGTTTTTCGGTCGACGGAGCATTTGTTTCACGTACATTATACGTACGTTTTACGAAAACACGTGCAGTTTGTTTACTCGTTTCTCTCATGTCGTTCGATAATTAAAAACAAAAAAGTCGAAAATACGAACACTCGAATGTATCGAATTGTAAGCGCAACAATATTTTTATTTGAGTGAACCGAAAAAACGTTTCCTACCTCTCCTGTTACGATGGACAGACCGACGTCTTTTTGTACGTTTTTTTAATTATCGAATTATACGAATAATATTATTTCTGTCATGTTTTCAATGGAGTATATATATAGAAAAGTAATGATCATAGTGACCCCGAGGAAAAATGTATAGTAAAGGGTGGTTACACTGCGTACCATCAGGTAGACTATTTTAGGTATTTATGTACCTAGATTCAAGTCAATCGGGGCAGTGAGTGGAACGAATATGCCGATTCACTTAACACGTGTTTGATATTCGCCTACCATGCGCAGCGTAGATAATTTTACTGATGACGCGCGGCTCGACGTCGCTTACGCTGTAGCAGATTTTTTGAATGTTCGTGGTATGGCGACTATACCTCGCCATCCATATAGTCCAAATTTGGTCCCACGTGACTTCTGGCTGTTTCTTGAAGTAAAAAAAATTCAATACCAATCAAAGAAGTCATCGAAGCTACGGAGACACAATTTCAGAAGTTCGAGAAAGATGGTTTGGCTTTCTTGTTTAGAAAGTGTCAAGAATGGCAGAAAAAGTGTATTAGAACTCAGGGCGGGGTCACTTCGAAAAAGAACCGCGTAATTTCGGAAGATTAAATATTTTTTTTCTATAGAGCGTTTTTATCGTCGCTTTTTGAACAGTTCTCGTATATATACAGTACGTCTTGTTTACGTTAAACAGCTTCGTTTTTTCGGATACCCGAGCCGAATTCGTTTACTCGACGCACGCGATAGTCGATTGAATAATTTTCAGTAATCGTTGTTACCTTATCGAATACGAATTAAACCGTTTAAACGATCGGAACGATAAATGAACATTATTTGTACGAATCGAATGATGGTGGAAGATATCTCCGTGTATGCTGACGCGAGTTATTGTTTATTCGAGCCAAAAGTAAAAATATTTCCGACCTAGCCTCGTCTTTTAAGGTATAAGTATGTTTTCGAAACCGACGTTCCCACAAACGTCAAACAAAATCAGTAACATCGGTTTCGCAATTTATCCGTCCATTATGTACCACATTATCGTTGCGCGCCGAACTTGGAGCCGTCGGTAATCGACCACACGCACAAGCACCATCTGTACACCGATGACGGTAATTGATTGTGTACGCTCGGTACTGTCTAGTCAGCGTAGCCGAATATTTCCCGGCAACATTTCGCTTCGAAAAATAACCGCCGCGCTATAAGGAAGGCCGTTTCGAAATTAATTATTATTTCGGTTCTCGCGGGATAATTATCCGTCGCCGTTATTGATTTTTGGTTCGAATAATATTATTATTCGAGTTTTCTTACGAAGCGGCACACTTCCCGTGTGCGGAATTTTATAACGCCTTATTATATTAAAACGTTGTAACGCTGGTTATACAATATTATTGTGTTTATAATGTAATGAAATTTGCATAAAGTCTTAAAAGTACATTAAGGCCGTTCGAATTCGACGGTGGAAGGGTGTGATGGGGGGTTATAACCTAGTAATATATTAAAAACGGTGTTGTATTTAGGAATTCGTTTTAAATTAACTTTTAACTTTTTCTTTTTTCGTTCGTGTAACGTGCGGAGTCTGACTATTTAAAACGAAATGCGCCGACGAAAATAATTGTTATTTCGCCGAGAAAACAATACGAACGATCGATTTAAACTAACGTGCTGGGAATACATTTTGCAACACGCGTTTTACAATATTATTATTACGGCCATACGCGATTACCGAAAGACGAGCTTCGTCCAATATTCAGATTTGATTTGTACAATAGTACGAAATACGGAATGTCGAAAATGTTGGGCGTAAATCGAACGCTACGAACGAAGGGAAATAATTAAATATTTTAAAATAACTTTCGTAAAGAGGAATTATTTTTTAAAAAAATAATCGCGTAATGTCAGCACATGTTTCTGTGTTATAGATTTTCGGTAATTATAGTAGCCCGCTGTTCCAGCGTTAACTTCAAAACGTAGCCCGTCGACGGACGCTAAGTAACGTTAAAACGTTACGATTTTGTTCCATAATTGTTTCGTTCGCGTTTACCGTGGCTGCTTATGCCGTAACGATATTACGTTTTCGGATCGTCCGATCGCAGCTGTTAAACCCGAAACGTTTCGTAAAAAGCGTCGAATTATCGTAATAATAGGTTTCCCTTTGAAGCGTTTATGCGGACCTCACTGTATAACGTTAAGCCCATTTAAACACGTTAATTATAATTTTACTTCGTCATAATAACTGTATCTTGGACCATGTGATAGCGACATGGTTACAACCTTCATTAGAGCAAATATTCTCGATTAAATATCTTACGAATTCGTCGGAAATGTTTTACGCTAACAGTACGACGTATTGTAAGTATTAACATAATTTGGTCGTTTCAAAGGAACGAATTTGAAAATTACGAAACAACGACAGTTGGATGTTTCCGTCGTTAATATATTTGTTTAACTGTAACATCAAAACTCCTGTATGCGAATTCAGCGACACGACAATTACGCGTAACCGTTTCGTTTTCACGAAAATAAATTCGACGGTTCACGATCGTTTAGTATACATTATTAATGTTAGCCTAACAAAGTATATCCATTTTCGTTGTATTTACGTACCTAATTTTTACACACACATACATAAACTCGCACGCTTTTACGTTGCGAACGAATGGTCGTATATAATCGCTCGTTTATTATTCGCCGTTGTGAAAAATAAACTTTTTCTTTAGGAAATAAAAATCGAAAAATGTACGCGTCCCGAATATTTCGTAAAATATACAACCTACGAATAAAACAGCCTATAATAATATATTCGGGTTTACGTATTTTTCTTTCGAACTACTGTCCGCGGCCCTATAATTACAATATTGACTATGCGTATTGTATACGCGTATAGGTTCAGCGGTCGAACGATGTTTTAGATAGAATAATACTCGACAACAAATTACGGGAATTTATATTCGAAATATTGTTCGTTAGGTAATAGGTAATAATATCGTAACGGAAATATTCGGAAAAAGAATACCAAATAATACTATATATAAATAATGTATTATACGTTCGAAACGACGGCATTTATCTAATAATAAATACACGATACGGGCGAAAGCGGGAATCGGGCAAACCTCAGGAATGCCTCCTGGGCACATCGTTAAGTGCCCGTCAAAATACTTTGAGCAAATCGTATTATTTCGGGCGAACCTCTACGTGACCTTTACGTCATTGACGCGAATCTCTACCGCGTCACAATTCGAATATTCCACGGTATATGTTGTACGATTCGTAAAACGAAATTAATTTAAACGCATTACGTATTACGTATTATAATTGTCGATCCTAAGACGGGGTAAATTGTTCGCTATATAAAATGTATACGCGCGAGGTAAACAATTTCCGGAGTTAAAACGATACCCAAAACGCTGTCCCGTTTCGTCTGCGGATATTGTAAATTTCGCCAATCGGGTGTATCGACACGTGTCATTTACGAAAACACGTAATGAACCGTCATCGACGCAGCGATCGTTTGCCGATAATTGTCGTAAAACGAAACGTAGGCATTTCGCGCATGTAATCGCGTTGTTTTAACATTCGCGTCGTAAATCGATTTCGTTACGTTTCACGATAAAAATACCATCGACCGCCGCGTATGTGACTATGGGTTATTCGCGTTTTCGCGTTTTACTATTTATTCGTGCGCGTTGTCCGCGGGCCTATAAACGAAAAAATAACTACGTTACGTACGCGTATTTTTAGGTACAATGGACGTGTTTTTTTTTTAGAACGACGGTCATTTTTGTTCTTCGTTTTATTTGTTCGGGCCTACATTGTTCGTGTCAACACGGTTACCGGTCATCTTACAGCTAGGGGATTGCGCGCATTTACATATACCGAACGATGTATTGACGTTATTGTTTCCGTATGTATACGCCGCCGCGACCGGATCGTTCGAACCGATTTTTTGTGCGCGTGGGGGAGGGGAATCGCCGCGTCTATGGTTGTCAGCATTATTGTATATTATTATCTCAGCCGTTCGATTTTGCCGCGCAGCGGCGTGTCCAAGATTTCTCTTTGTGGAGCGGGGCACGAGGGCACCGGTACAATATTTTATTTTCGTTCGTGAATACCGCCCGGCCCTCGTATTTTAACGTCCTAAAAAAATAAAATAATAAAACGACGCCTTAAAAATAATATAGACTTTTTTATTTACGGCGTACGCGACTTTAAATAATTTAAACGATGAACAAAAAATGCAATTTTTACTGTTTATTCAATATATATTTTTTTTTTGTTTGTTAATTTAGTTTAGACGATTTTTTCACATTCCTAGAAAATATGTGAAAATAACCGAATAATTGTTCTTATACTATTCATTATTAGAATAGCACGCGTGTTGCTTGGATAGTTTTGTGTCCGTCGTTTAAAAAGAAACGGAATCTGGAGCTATAATTATAACAAATCGCATTACGATTATCAGATGTTAGAAGTGACGTATGGATAAATATAAATTGACCAAATAAAAAAATGACTAGCTCGACACGGAGATTCGCAGTAATACCCTTCGCCAAACACTGGGCTCGTAAGTGTTAGAAATTAATTGGACGAAAACGTTTTCGGGCGATTTAGAAATAGTCTGAGATAACGCGGAAAAAATGTTCTTTTCGAACTAGCGGAAAACGTATTAAAAATAATAATAATAATTTTTGGACAGAAAAACGTCTGTTTTCAATATATTCGTAGCCCATATTTTTCAATTATATCCGACGGGATGACGAGCGTATTTCGAGCGTTCAAGTACTCGTGTTATTATATGTATTATATTGTGTGTGTGTGTGTGTGGAAATAAAATAAAATTAACAGAGGAGGGCCGAAAACACGTCGGCTATTATATAATATATATATATCGTATACGTTCAGGCGAATTTTTCGTTCGTTTTTTTTTCAATTTCCATTTTATTTAATTCACGACGTAGACATACGTATAATTGTGTATAACGCGCCATGCACGCGCCCGTTATAATAACGTATATTATTATAATAATAATAATAATCGAAACCTTTTTATCGAGCGTGAAATTATATACAGTTTTTCCCTTTTTCGTTGTCGTGTGTTGCAACAGCCATGGGCGGCCAACTGTCACATACATTTGTTTGATCCGATCGCCCGTTGGTGTGTGTGTGTGTGTGTACAGAGTGATATAAACGTGTGACCCTTCCGTGCCATTAATTATGGATTTATCGGCGGCGAGCAGCGTGCGCGTCGGGATAGCAAGGACGAGTATGGCGGACGTGGCCACGTGGTACTCGCGAAACGCGGACTAAAATGTGAAATCGCAAATTAATTTAGACATTGTCCGAAACAGGGTTAGTATATTTCTAAAGGATTAACGTATTGAATATGTATATAGAGTATACAGAGTGTGACACGGGTATCTCGCAGACGCGATAATTTCTATATAATATTTGTGAGTTTTTTATTCGAATTTATCGTATATTTAGAAAAAAATTGTCGCGATTGAAATTTGCTTTAATGAAAATGCCGAAAAAAATTATTATTTTCACGAATTTCAAAAAAGTTTATTTTAGTATACTCATAAATCGTCCGTTTCCCGTTAAATGTACAATTTATTTTTTGTAATATTCAGTCGCCAGCGAATAAAAAAAATTCTAAAGTACGATAATTTTATTTTATTTTACAATAATACTATTAATATTATTAAACAAACGAAACACGTCCAACTGAATAAAAGTTAACGTTACTTATCAGTTCACCATAGGATACTTTAAACGTAAATATATACGATCGGGCAGATATATATAGCGTATATTTAGTTCTCGTCATTTGTACTGTACGTTGCGCGGCTCATTAAGTTCTCTCCACACATATTCGAATTCTGAATTTTATTTTACGTTACGGTGGACATGTTCGTATAGAAATATAGTCGATGTCGTCATAAATACGACGAATTTCGACGGCGAACGTAATTTCGAAATTTGAAAATTGACGAAATTTTTTTAGAAAATACAAAACAAAGAAACAAGCGAATGAACCAAATGTACTTCGAATAACCGGAAACGAAAAAAAAACTTTTCTAGTAAATATAGACGGCTTCGAATATCAAATAGATTCGATCGACCTTGCGGGAATGTTAAGACGAACAATTATTATTTTATTCGTTCGATCGTTTTCCGTCATAAAAAAAACATTGTTAAAACAACGGCCGTTTTATTTAAGGACGTAAATTGTAAGAACAAATATTGACGTTTTTCATTTTAACGCGATTTACCGTATTTGTGTTTTCAACGTAATCTCCTTTTGTTTAACGAATAGTTGAAAACGGAGAAAATAAAATAAAGGCGAATATTTTTTTCGTAAAATAATTACATAATCCGTCGTGTTATGTCAAGATGTATTACGTGACTTCGATGATATTTGCTTACAGTCGTGCGTCTTAAAGATAATAATACATCTATGAAACGTTCTAAGTATTACTCGTTGAATATTTTATCGTGTTAAAAAATACTTCGAAAACAGACGGCCGTTGATGGCCGCGTACCGAAATTGGACAAACGAGCGTCCATTTTTTCAGAACGTAACATTTCAAAGCGATATGCAATGTACTGTTTCGTTATTCTCGCTATAAAAACAAGTATTACGGGATTCTTTTGTTTTGTTTTTTTGATTTTTTACTTTAGTGTCGGAAGATTTAAAAATTGTTGACTAAAAAAGAGTCGTAAGCGAAAAGTTCGTTTTCGAATGCTAGTGACATAAAAACAGTTTTTGGTTCTCGATTTCACTATAAGCGCGAATATAATATAATAGCTCATTAAACGCGAAATATTTTTTAAAAAATTCTATAACGACGCGGAAATTCTTACAGATCTCCGGAACCACTTAACGTGGTTTACCTCTTTATAATTTACGGACAAGAAGAAAAGATACGCTGATTGGCACGGCTGCACGTTTTTGTCGATTTATCGGTTTTCGTATCGTATAATTGACGCGCACGGACATTTTTCTTGTCGAATCGGAATACGATCTCTTTTTTTTCTCGACCCATTGCCGTTGGGCGTCGTGTTGTAAAAAGTAAGAACAATTCGACGGCCGGCGTTTAACGTACACACGTTTTTACGACGTTAAAAACCATAAAAATTTATATTTAACGACGCCAGACGACGGCTGGTTATGAAAACAGCGCTAGTGTGTGTGTGTGTGTGTGTGTGTGTGTCCATGAGTTCCCGTTTAATTCGCCAGAAGATAATAATAATTTAATTTCTCAACGTTCGATTAATATACCAAAAAACGCGTAAAGTGATAATTGACGATTTCATTTCGTTTTCCACGATTCGACTACACGCGCGTATTCATAAACGACGAATTCGTAATATTATACACGTATGTGTAAAGTACGCAACACGAATATGATCAATCGTCGCGTATATTTGTTTACAATGATCGATGAAGTCCGCGAGAGCTGTAGCGCCCCTATCGATCGGGTGACACGTTAAAACGAACGCGAGTGGATTATTCGTGAAAATAATTGAAATCCGTTCGTTTTTCGTGTGCGATCACGTTTACGTAAATTCACAACAGAACAGATAATCAAAACAAAATCGAAAAAGTTGTCGCCATTAATTATTGTGGCCGACGCGTCACGAATATTTGTACGCAACGACCGATAACGGTTTTTGTCGTTGCCGCTGTTGAAGCCGATAACAGACTACGTAGACCGGGGGGCAAGATGATCGGCACTTAATCTCGCGTCGGATATTGGTTTAGATCTACATACTGGTTGTCTTATAATACATACGTACACGCGCGTTTCGATTCGTTTCGTTAATGGATTTAATTAAAAGCGCGTACATAAAATATTGTAATCCTAACGGACGGTGTGTCAGGCGCCGCTCGAAATTTCAATTCGCCTTTTAGTTATAAAAAAAAAGTGTTCCTATGTAAATTGCGATTTTACGATAACGTATTTTTAAATACGTATAATATGCGTTAACGCGTTGAAAAATAAATTACTTTTGAATTATTAATGAGGTTCGGTATAATTCCGGCGACTATAACTGTTTATTTCAACGTCGAATATTATAAGAGATAAACTAAAAAGTTACTTCGGAGTCAATTTACAATTTACTTTGTAGGGAACGGATTATCGACGAATTTTTTAATTACGAACGTTACCGCAGTGTTTTTACAAAGTATTATTAAATTCGTACTATATTTAAATGTCCGTAAGTTTATAAGTAAACTTCGATAACAAAAAATGTACGGGGTATATTAAAAAATATCGTTTATTTATCCTTTGAATAATTACGCGATAAGTAAATTGTATTTCAAACTTGTTGTTGATTATTGTGAAGCACACAGAGACAAGTTGTAATTGACGTGAAAGTAGTTTGCAGTTATAAAAAGCGTTCCACTTTTGTCAAAAGTACTCGTACAATATTATTCGTGAGAAATGAAGTACGGGACTATAATACAATTTACGAACACAATTATAGGGTATTCGATAAAATAAATTTACTCGTAATTTGTCGATTTACACCACGCGGCAATTTCTGTTTTCTTTATTTTAACGTACTTATTGACGTGGCCACCTTTGCATTTGAAATGTGCGATTACGATTTTGTAACGATTTTCGAGTACGTCTGAACGTTCGAACGTTCACGCGTATATTATTATAAATCGCGTATTTATATGAAAATTTTCGTCGTCGTTGTAATAATGTTACTATTATAAATACGCACCTGCGGTTTCTTCGACGACGTCGCCGTAACCGTCCAAATCGGTATTTCGCGATTATAACATCACTGCGCACCCTCGCACGATGTTTAATAATAATGGATTACGCGTTATATATATATTATGTGACTTGTCACTCGTCCGGATTAGAAACGATGACGGCCAGATGGGGCCTTTCAGTGGTCCGCGTGCGCGCGGGCGTAATTTTTCGTATTCCTACGAAGTAAATAACTCGCCCGTTATTCGCCAGGGAAATAAGAAAATCGGTAACTAAAATAGCGACGATTTAACCAGCGAATAGGTATTTTAAATATTTCGTGTCGCCAACGGGTATTTTTTAACGATCGATCGTTCGACAACTTCGACGATACGAAGTTTCAAAAAAAGCGTATTTAGACTTATAGGATGTTGTTTATCGTATTACACGTGCCAATAACTGATAGTGCAACTTTAGACGTTTGTACGTATCGGACGTGATTTTATATCGGATATTGTGGATAAGCGAAATTTAATACGTATTCTATACCGGTACGAATATTTAGTGTAATGAAGTACGAATGTAAGGTAATATTGTATATAGAATGTTCCATTCAAAATGTTCGGTCGTATGGAATATTAGGCGACAAATTTTCGTAGTCTTTAGAGAACGACAAAAACGCGGCTACTAATTTCCGTACGATACGTATCGGGAAATATCCCGTCGTGGACTCGTTTGTTTCGTAAGAATTTTCAGAAATCTGTTATATTTGTACGTCGCCTTTTTTACATTTTTTTCGTTCGAAATTTATTCTAATATTATGTATAATTCGACGGAGGGGGGTGCATTTTATTTTGGAAACCGACGGTAAACGTGAACATTTCTCGTTAGTTTCCAAGGGAATCGGCTATAATATCGCCCCGTTATCGCTACGCGGCCCATTACGATGCCGCAACGTGCGGTTGTAGCATAATTGCCTATTCGGCGCGCCATGCGATCGAGCCCGACGCCGAATGTAAATAATTGGTTCGTTCAAACCTCCGTAATAATTACCGCCGGTAACGCGCGCAGGACGAAGTGTGCGCCGTGCGACCAACGTAATCCGAACGGTCGGCAAACACTGTACCACGTGGAAAGAACGTTTTAAAATTCGACGTCGACCGTTGGACTGTTTGCATATCGCGTATTATATCCAAAAATACCGTCGATTATATTACGCCGCGGTTTCGTCGGTATCGCGCATTACTACGGCACGTACGTAACGTTATTATTATTTTAAATTTTTAGGACGGTGTACGGGGAAAAACACGACGTTTGCACGCACGCCACGTCGTCGTTCGGAACGGGACGGTTTAGATAATGGCCCTCCGTTTTGTCGACGACACATTTGCGTTTAATGTCTCGAATCTACTTTGCGGAATTAGAGATGATAAAACTTTCAGCGAAAAGATTCAAAATCCAAGTCGGGACGCGTCGCGTATAAAGTAGAATAACGGGCCACACACACACACACACACACACACACATAGGCCTGTATGCCGCGAAACGTCGACAACGTCGTCATAAGTTTTCCCGTAAAGTTTTTATTGCTCGCTATATACGTTTTTATTTCGTAAAACATTACATTCGGATATTGTAATAATATTTTATCGTACGTAAACTCGTGTGCACGTATACGTATAAATGGTTTAATAGTTTCAAAGTTTTTGGTAGTTAATGATCTAACCTATATACAATAGAACTACGACGTGCGAAACGCTTAAACGCGAAGAGTATTGAATTGTTTCAAACAATAATGTCGTCGAGTAATTGGATAATTTGTTTTATCGTCAGCGTTAATTTCTATCGTATAATATAAACATAATAAAATATAAATAATATTTAATAATTATATACGTTTAAATTCGATCGAATATCTATCTAACGTAGAACAACCGGTAGTTTTAATATTTATATAATATTGTTACGAACCTTTGCGAAATAGCATTAAGTATGTTATAAACAATTGCAAATGGTATTAAATAATTGCTATTTAGGCAAATTCCTGCCTGCCGTCACACCATCCAGCGGTAGTCCAACGGAAGTGTGCGACGGCAGCCAAATTAACCCTTGCGAAATTAATAAGTATTTACTATTTAAGCAATTGACGGCCGCCGACACACCGTAACACAGTTGTCCAAAGATGTGCGACGTCAGTCAAGTCTTCGATGCGCTAACGAGTAGTAGTTTAAAGTTACTGTAAGACACAATACAATTATATTTTAACATTCTAATCGACTCGTTAACTTTTTCCAACCTCAAACGACTCGTGTGCTCCTGAACGAACCCACTACCAAAAAACCGACGGCGGTTTTTTCAAATACCGTTTTTTTCGTGGATGGTTTCCTAAAATACGTTATTTTCGCAGTTCACTTCGGCTCCAAAATCACATTTTTCGTTTTCACTTTCGATACGGTCAGTGTGCTACGTTCGTCATTGCAACGAAGAAACATCACTACAACGATTACAATGTAATGGTTGTTTCGATAAGATGTAATATGACAGAAATTACGTTATAACGAAAATACCGAAATTAAATTTCTTTCGATTTCGATTGCATTTTGTTTTTGATATTTAGTGGTACGACGTTCCACGTACGGAACGACGATATAATTAGTTATTTATTAAAGCTATCCGTATTTCCCTTTCGATCGATTATTTTATTTTATGAAGTAATTCTGTCAAATTGACATATATATATATATGGATATTCTTAACATAATAATAGTTGCAATATTGTATTTTATATACATTTTAAAGCATTGTGCTTTGGTGGTACCGAATGAAAATGAATTATGTATTGTTTCAATTAGAACAGTTACGATCTTTTGGTGGTAATTACATTAATTGTACATGAAAACAATTTTAAATAGTAGAATTACTCAAATTTCGTAGTATTCTCAACAAATATCGATAGAGTGTGTACTTAAAACGTATTAATGATTATATTTTGCTCGTGCCATATAAAGAAAAACGTGTACCGATGTTAAATATAACATAATATTTTACGAACCATATTTGTTCAAAACGTTTCCGTTTCAACGGTATATTTTCCGTTTATATACAGAAACATTTCGTTTAGTTGAATTTTTGTGTACAAAAATATGTATGTACGCCGAGTACATAATAGTATATAATAAGGTTTTTTTGTAAACGGAGTCGTTCGTCGTCTTTTGGACATTTAATTGGACATTCAATCAATTCCCCGATTCCAATATATATATTGTATATTATATGTATTAATACACTTTAACTTAA
This sequence comes from Geopemphigus sp. TES_GeoC_2020, assembly GCA_025469175.1. Taxonomy (NCBI): domain Eukaryota; kingdom Metazoa; phylum Arthropoda; class Insecta; order Hemiptera; family Aphididae; genus Geopemphigus; species Geopemphigus sp. TES_GeoC_2020. The sequence continues at coordinate 21,966 of JAIPRN010000230.1, read as the reverse complement.
TTCTAGTCTAGTTATCTAATTGTTTTAATTCGTGACGTTAGCAAAAATGTATTTATTTTGTTAACTTCATAAATTAAAAATTATCTGTTAGAATATAATAGATTAATTTAGTTAAAAGTGAAAACTTTGTAATTAACGATCAAAAACAATTAGCTAGAATCTTTAATAAATTACTTAAAAAAATTCACTACTTTTATGTTATATATGTGGAAAGTCCTGTTATTTAAAAGTGTAAGAAATGAAAATAAAATAAAACTCGTTGTATGTATAATTATCATATATCTAGAAACAATTGTTTGTCCGTTGTGAATTATTTAACACTTAAACGTATAATATATTATAATAATACAATTATTCAAACGGCGCGATTAAAAAAAGAGATTTTAAAAAAATTTCATTTTACGTGTAATATTATGTTGATAATATTATATAATGTACAATTGTGGTTTTGCCCAGAGAATGCAAATTTCGATTTGAAAAATAAAATTAATTATATACTTATACGTCTAGTTTCTATTCATGGGCATAGTGTGATACTATCAGTTGACAGCCTTCCCTTCACTACCGATTCTTAATTTACTTTCGAATTCGCGTTAATATTTCTGCTCGTTTTTTTTTTTAATTTAACGACGAAAAAACTCGTTTTAAATACATCGTAATAGTATTATATTCCGAACCGGTGCGCGGGACTGTCGTTAAGACTTAAGCTGTTTCATGTCGTATAGGATTATAAAGTGTGTGTACGAGTAACACGCGAACGTAATTTATTACGCGCGTATGGGCTAATAAACGTAATTAGGCGTCACGCGTGTCTGGCCATTTTCATCTGCTCGAATACCAAATTTCCGGTCAGGCGTCGTGTTCGGGTCCCTCCCTATACCCTCATGATCCTTGTATATATATATATATATATATATATATATAGACTATGGCGAATTTATGCGCGTCCTTGTTTGGAGAAATATAACGATCGATGAATACGGCTTTATGTACGACATTTCGATATTGGCCTAACACGGACGCGTCATTTTTATGAATTCGGTTATTCTGTCCGATCGGAAACGATTGAACGCGATAATCTTCAAATTCGTTCGTATTGTATACTTACGCGCGAGTCCGTGCGTTTCACAATAAACGTTAAAATAAATCGAAAACTGTACACGTATACGATCGTGTATCGAATACCGTAATTGAATACATTCGAAAATAATTCTATACGCTAGTTAATTACATTTCGGATCACATTATTGCGGTCCGCGAATTACCAGAACGTTTGACGACGACGACACGTAGTATTTTTAATATGTTCGGTTAAAGCGATATTTTGTGTCATAATTTTCTCAATACTTTTCGGGGATAAGTAGACCATTCGCGTACTACCGTTTTTCGTACGCGTGGACATTTTTCTTTTGTATCACGATTAATGTTTTTTCTTTTATATATAAAATATGTCGATCGCCGAACGAAAATCGTTTCATTTTGAATTCGTACTGCTATAATATTTGCGCATAGTTATTTCATAGATATTTCCGCGTACGATGAAGTACGAATATTTGTAAAACCGAATTTATTTTTAAAATAGTAAATTTCGACAACATGAGGTTATTAACTTGACGACTAAATGTTAGTCATATAAAGTTGACTACTGATCAGTATCCGCGATTTCGTGTCTCTTATGTGCTTCGTCAACTGTCACTTCAGTTTCTTCGTCAAACATTGACGCTTAATTGTCCACCGTTTGACAAACGTATAATACGTATTTTCGGACGCTCGAGCTTGTATCAATCGCAAAATGTGATCCTTCCAGACAATTTTCGTCTATAAAATAACGCTCGTAAATTATAATCCGCACGGTATTAATCGTTGTTTACGCTACTAGTGTTTATTGCGCCAAGTATGATAATGTAGAAATTATTTCAAAACGTAATCGGACAATCGTCTTATTTAATTGCTATTATTAGTATTTTTTCACGCGATTCCCAAATATTAAACGCTGTTTATTTAAAAAGTATGATTTAGTACGATATTATGATAGTTTTCGGTTAGTTTTTTCATTTTCGGACTTTTATCGTCATTATTTTCCGTAGATCTTAAAATTTACTATAACTTACCTATACAAGCACGAACTACGACACTTATTTTTTAGTTTGGCCGTATTATTATACAATATTAATCGATAAATTTGGAATATATACGTACATTCATATTCAGGTTAATTGTATAGTAATATATACGTTATCTTATATTACATATTACGTACAATAATATCTATACTTTACATACAAAGTATAAGATTGTTGCAAAATAAACCGATTGTAACGTTTTTCTTTTTTTTACGTATATCTCTCCCTATTGTATGAGCAGAAGTGCCGCCTGTAGGTTATATAAATAAAATAGTCTTTCGAAAACTCAATACGGATGTTTTCGAGTGTAGCGAATATTCGATATCCGAAACGGATATGATGAAAATCGTCGTGAATGAGTGGATATGAATATAGGTTTTCTTCCGCTGGTGATTTCGAGGGTATGGAGATGAAGTGTGGGTGAGAGTACAGGTGATGCGGATAACGTACGTTGGAGAGTTTCGTTTCGTCGACCCCTCCCTGGCGTACGGGCAAAAATAATAAAAGGTCGGACCGAAAAATAAACACAGTGGTCGGGCGGATGGACGCGCGGCCCTTGGCGCGGTGCTCGAGAAAATCGGCCCTTTGTCGCCAATAATACAACAACGAAAAAAAAAGAAACCGGGAGGGGGGGGTAGCCTATTAAAAATGTCAGCGGGCCGTCCACAAGGGGTTGCTACGATAGTACTCCAAAAAAAGAAAATAAACAAATAAGCCGCGGTTTTTATTTTTATAATATACGGTATGTATACATTATACGCAATTCTTATATTTCTATACGGTAACGATTAAAAAAAAATATACCATTATTATTGATCGAATGCAAATCATTATACGTCCCGTGGTAAACGGGAGACGCGACAGTTTCCCGTATGAATTCGTACGATGATTTTTAAAGCGAAGATTTATTATTGTGCTCGTGTCAGTGCTCTTTTATTATAACGCTTGTGGAAACGGTTTGTTAGAGTAGATCGAATATACACCGAAATCGAAATCAACAAAAAAAAACTGATATAAATATATATAATAATAATTATAATATATTATAATATATAATATAAACATTCGTTTATACGTCATTGGGGGTAATAAAACGGAATTTACATACGTTAGGTTAGATTAAGTTAGGTCAAGTATGTGCGAAGGTTTCACCATGTAAATATATATTATAGCAAACGTGAATAATCTACTAATAATATTTATTGATGCCTATAAATTATACGATAGGCGTAGATAACGAATATTATGTTTTTCGTAAAAATTTAAATACGAAAACGTAAAAAACAAACGTGGGTACGTGCGTACGTAAATATTAAATTGCGATAAATATTGCGTAAACAACAAATAGTTGACTAACCGAAAATAATTATAAAAATAAATAAGATAAACGGAATAGGTTGGAATTCGTGACGAATGAACGAAATAATTTAGGTAATCGACGGCGACCCTTACCTTTTCGACGCGCGCACGTATTGTAATTATTGTGAACTTTAATCGTGACATACTTATTGCCCAGAATTATTCGATTCAGTAATTCGACGAAAAAATGTATATGCACGTTGCGTTAGAATTAAAAATGTACCGAATATACGTTCTACCTCAAAACATCCCATCGTTCATATCGCGGAATGTTCATATGCTATAAAAATGTAATTTACCACGTTACTACATATTGTTATAAAATACGATTAATCAATCGATGGTCTATTTGTTTTCGTTAAATATTATAGGTGACAAAGACAATTTTTTAAACAGTTTCATATGTGTCAGAGGTTTTGTAATCCGTTACAACCATTGTTCTTTTAAATTGTCATTTTTTCGTTTACTCGAAATTTTACTGGGCTACCGCGCGTTCGGTATTTGACTTTTTGAAGACGAATTTTTCTTTTCGAAACCGTGCGACGAATAAATCATATTTAGTTCACATAATACGCATTTCGTGCGCAATTCAACAACTATATTGAACGCTTCAACGACATCGTTTGGCGGTGCTAACGCACAAGACAACCTAACGCGCGTTCAAGGCCCGTCTTGACCATACTCTAGTTGAAAACCGCGACAGTATATTTGTCTTCAAAGGCGTCGCGTAAACGAAAGAACCGAACCTTTTATTATAATTTCCGGGCGAATTCCGTTTTAAACGTACACACGAGATATCTCAGGGGGTGAGTGGTAACGTGTACGAAATATAGTAAATCATATAACCTAACACTACCTAGTGAGGACGGAAATATTATTTTAGACAAAACGAACGTAAATATTTCGAATTTGTACGCGTTCGTGGCGGTACGGCTCTCGGATTACTTGTTGGCACATTTTAGCTTTAATAATTATAATACGCCCGATTGTGTATGTTTTAGGTCTAAAGCACGAGGTCAACGATTGAATAGCTATAAACATTTTCGCGTTCGAAATTCTGCCCGTACATTCCATATACACACGTCGCAGTTGCGCTGCGTGTTTTTTATGCAACTTTGGTACGACGCGAGTGTATACAATTCGACGGTTATCGGATATACTGAGCGTCATTTCGAATCTTCGAAACGTTTATTTAATTCAATTCCGGTCGATGCGTACGAAACTTAGAAATTTAAATAATAACCGACGGAAATACGATATAAACCGTCGAATACGAACGCCATATTACGTGCGTTAGTCGTTCTTCGCCGACGCCGTTTAAAAAAAAAATTATGTTACCCGTTGTAAAAGCGTACCGTCACCAAGTAAAATTGAACGGAATAAAAATAGTATAAATTAATATTAAAAAAAGTTCGATATTCTACGATCGTGTTTTCTTAAATCGATAACTTCGAGAATTGGTAGCGTAATACGCCGTCGATTTTATAAATTTTTCAATTTTATCGTTGTACGTATGCAAGTACCCAAGGTTTATAATTCGTAATTTCATCTCGGATTTCAATATTCGACACAATTTACGCGTACGTTCTATATTTAGGCAAGCTTATTTTCTGATCCTGTGCGTCGTCCCTGCCGTCTATAATATATCGACTAAACTTCTATCTAACAAACCAATCTATCACCCCATTAACCAATTTTAAATTAATCCTTATTATTCTCGATTTTCCTGATGGACGTATACCTACGTATAATATAATATTTATTGCGATTTTCGTACGTTATTATCGATAATATTTGGACGGACGTTTAATTAGAAAGTAACATAAAAACGCTTAACGTTTTGAAAATTGCATTTCCGCTTTACGCACTTTTTAACGTCCGCTTGTCTAAATATTTTCTAATTTTATTCAATTCGCGCATAATTTTAAATCGATACTTTAAAAAAAATATATTATTTATTTCCCACGTTCGATTATTACCAAAAAAATTTAACAATATTTTGATAGTAAAAGGCTATGTATGAATTTTACGACAATACGATCAATTTTGATATTTCACGCAAAAATTGATACATTAATCGGAAATGGTCAAAATTGACTGAAAATCTCTTTTAATTAATACGCCCGTCATCTATCAATGTTCTCGTGACGTGGACGAAATACAGAATCATAGCCATGACGCGAGGAAGGGTATACTTTTCGAATAATAAATACCTTACGAGAATAATATATTGCGTTTCGTTCATTATTTACTAATTAATTATTTATACGAACATACCATATATATTGTTACGAATATTATATACCCTGGGGATTAGCGAAATGAGTAGTTACAAGTATTATTAAGTTGGCCACGCGATGGTGTTTTTTCGTAGACGCTACTGAGACTGAACGATTAAAAGTTTTTAAAAAAAAATGCTTATAAATTAATGACGTGGCCCAATTAAAAGTTCTATACGTCAAATTTTTTCTAAGAATTTAAACCACAAAATGGCTATGTGATTTCAATAAAATAAACAAGAAAATTAGAAAAAAAAGTTTCGTTCTTTATTTCGGTTTCCTTATAATTCGAACGAAATTAAAAGTACGTTAATTATAGCTCAGAAGTATAACAATTATTTTACGAAACAAAGGAAACTATTAAATATTTATTGGCATAAAAGTTGTCGCGTTTATCGGACGTCCGTAGAACGCTGTAGTGTATTATTGTGACGGATTCGCGGATAAACAAATGGTCGTGTATTTAAAAAATATAAGCGGAACACTATGGAGCATTGGAAACAATTAAGCGAGATATTTTTGTTCGGAAATACGAAAATTAACGACCGGAAATTAATTAAAAATTTAATCGAAATCGTCGGCGGCGAACCGTTTTGTTTTTTAATATTATTACAAATTGTTGGCGTTTTATGGACGGAGTATTATTTTGTATTCTTTTGATCGGGCGAGTAGCGCGGTAATAATAATGAAAATTGATCAATTAGAGTCTGCAACGGACGTGTTAAAACGTTCGGATAAACACTATTATTTCGGCCACATTTACTCCGTAATACGTAGGATCCCATTTTATCTACGCCCGTGTAAAAAACAAATTGTTTTGAAACGAAACTACACGAAAATAACGGAGTTATTAATCGAGATTATTGCGTTAACAGGCCGCGCACGAGAAACATTAAACTTTGGACGTCGTGAGTGCCGATAACTTTTGCCATGTACGCGTAAATATATAGTCACGACACAAAACTACGAATATATAATTCCAACAACGATGAGGAACAAGAAAACACACGGTATTCAATTAGAGGCCTAGTCAAACCATATAATATTTATAAATACCTTAATATATATATATATATTCGACTGATAATTTTATACGTATGTATACGTTCTTTTGTTTCGTGGAAGTTTGATGTATTTATATAAACGATTGGTTAATTAGCGAACGTAGTGTAAAATGTTATTTTTGAATTTTAAAAACCAAACGAAAAATATTACGGAATCTCTTGGTTTTGTACTGATAGACTGTTCGTTTGGGTACGCGATAAATCGATTATTATTTTAATTACGACTATTTGTTTATTTGTCGATTCGCAATCGCCGACGGTTATTGTGCAATCGTATCCGTGGTTTAATTTCCTTATATTAATAACGTTTGTATATTCCGGTAACCGAAACGTTCGATAATATTGAAAAAATGATTTACGCAAATCAGTCGGTACGTAATTTTACGACAATGAAACTATTATTACTATCCACGAAGTTTTTGCAATTATTCCGATCGATCGTATTAATTTATCAATTTCGAAGGCTATATACGTTTTAAAATGGTCCGGTCTTGGTTGACGATAATAATTAAAAAATAAGAACCTAGCGGCTTTTTACAATATTAATTACGTTTCGGATACTAAAGAAAAAAACGCTACGACAAAATTATTACGTCGATGACCGTGAATAATTAATGGGAAACACTACAACGGTATTAAAGTTACTATTTAAAGTAAATTAAAGTTATTTTATTAAAGTATCGAGCCGTTTCGTACGTTATATATCACGTGTAGAATAATTTATTATACATACTTTATTTTATACGTATAAAACCGATTTAAACTTAACTTTATAAATAATGCCTTTTGGCATTCGTTTAATATCAACAAATTATCGCGGTATGTGTTTGAAAAAAAAACACTTTATTTTATTGTTTAAAAATTCTTCCCGAGTGTATAATAATTTATTGTCGCCCAACTTAAACGCTAAACTATAGACTATATTTTACGACGCGCGGTCGTAAATCAAACGCGTAATATATACAGAACGAAATTCAGGACCTACACGGAAATAGATTATCTAGTCGTATAAATTATAACACAATGATCTATAAAAATTCTACCAAGATATTATTATTGTTATAATATTCATTGTTTGATAGAAAATAGAACCGAGAGAATAGATACGTGTTTTTTTGATTATGTGCGTAGGGGTCTAGCGTTGAGTATGTATCTATCGTGTACAGCCGTCTCACGAGCGTCCCTCCCCGGAATAAAATTCCGAAATTAGTTTCGCGTTGTTATATAAAACAAACTTAGACGAGAATACGAGAAATCGTACACGCATTATGTACGAATCGTGCACGATGTTTAAAGGCACGGTACGAAACTATACGTGTAGAATAATCAAGAAATGGAAATACGCAAACGACGCAGAGTGGAAAGAATGAGTTACGAGCTGGAAGTTGTGCTGGGGGAAGGATAAATTTTCAATTATAATGCGCTTAGAAAAGAGTATATAGAATACGTCGTTACGGATATTAAATTTAAATATAATTTGTATTCTAGAAACATTTCCGTGCTAAATTTATTATACGGTTTATACTTTAAACGTTTCCATCATTCGAGGAATGTATTGGAGTATTCGTAAAATGATTGATTAAAAATACAATTAACGTTAGATTTTCAATTTATTAAGATACGTCACGAAATTTTCACGTAGAATAGTCGCGAGAAGGGGAACGGAACTGGAAAAGAGTCAATTGGATATCAGGTGGAAGCAATCGTGTAAATGGGTTACAGTTGTAGTTCCACATTGTGGTGCATAGGTTAATCGTGAAAATAATTACGTATTAGAATCATAAAATACTAACGAAATATTGAATTTAATGATACGTAAAATCGACGGAAAACTATTGTAACCTATGGTTTGCGCCTTTTTTTAAATTTTCAAGAAAATCGTCACATCGAGATTCGCAAAAATGATATAAGCTTTAAGTATGGTAAGGTTACGACTCACTGGTCTAAAGCACTGCCTTCATGTTAGATTTAGGCATTCCGGACCAGTGAGTGTATTGCCGATAAAAAAAATAGTATGGTAAGATTGTCGTTTTCACCGAGCAACCTGATCGTCACTAAACGTTCAACATACACATTCCGAGCTTACTTCGCCGAGAATATATAAAATTGGAATACCGTATCGTACGTTTCGAGAGGGTGCGAAAGTAGTTGTTGACTAAGACTTATGAGTTCGGAATCTTGGACGGGGTCGGCGGAAGGGATAGGCGGAGTCGGCGATAGTGTCGTCGTGGTCGTAGGAATGTGTGTGTGTGTGTGGAAATGTCGCGAGGGGAAAAAACAAAGAACAGCCGGTGGTGAAGGGGAAGGGCAAAAATCGAGCGATATGACGCGCGGGACGATACGAGGAGAGAGTGGATTTCACACAGGAAAATGCGGGGGCGACTGCGATCCCCCTCTGGTCGGACGCGATACGCATTTTAATCGTCATCATCAATCTCGCCCGGGGAAGCTCATAGCGGTGGAGGATTGCACACGCATACACAGAATGGAGAACCCAGGTGGGATAATCGGCGTACACACACACACACACACACACACACACACACACACGTATATATATATATTTTAAAATAATACGTACGCGCTCGCGCTTATCGAAACGTGCCGATTTAAATAAAAAACCATTTACTATTATTATCTTTTATTTTGTTTCACCCCTTTTACGGGTGTGTGTACTGATTATAATTTAACGTCACGAACCGACTAGCCGAGATGGGGAATATAATAATAATAATAATAATAATAATCGTCATGAAACGCGTAAAAAATTACAGGCCATTTGTTCCGGTAGCGAGTGACGGTAGCCGACTGTTGGAATATATTTTATAAATGTTAAGCGCGTGTGTGCCAATAACGATATTATTATAATATTGAAAATCGTTCTTGAAAATTGCGTGCGCGTTTTGAAAATAGTTTTTTTTTCTAATGAAAAAAACGAACCAAAAAATTATATTCCTACGTGCGAGTGGGTTATTATCGTAGTTATTACAGGGCTTCGCGTTTTATCTTTTTTTTTTTAATAAAAATTTCTTATTTCTATCGAATCAAAAGATTATTGAAGTGCTTTTGCACTTACGTTAATATGATACGGGCCAGTGGAGTAACTGAGGACCCGCACACTCCGCGTCATATAGCGGTAGAGGTACGTACGTTCGAGGTCCTTACAAATGCTTTATCATTAAATCGTATACAATTATATAAGTGAAAAAATAACGAAATGATCGAGTATTTTCAAATTTAATTCTGTCGTGCGTTCAAAAATATATTTACGACTCTCGTATTTTCGATAAGGTTCAAAAAAAAAAACACTATTTCCATCATCACAGTCGTACGAAAGGAAATTTAAATTTATTTTGTAATATTATAACTTAAAATTAATGTTCCTTTAACGAAATACATTAGTTCGAATAAAAAAAAATTATATCGCAATCATAAACTTTTTTAAAAGCGAATCGTATAATACAATTCGACTATTTCGTTTACGTATGTACGGACGATTTTAGAAGTGTATAGTTTTTTAACTGTTCGACGGACGGAGGGAAAAGGAAAAGTTGTTTATACCACGTCACTCGTATGGATGATAGGTATTCCGTCGCTGTTATTAATTTTCTATAGTTCGGATCACTAATACGGCGGAAAGTGAAACTAATTCATTTCGACACAGAAGCCCCGAAAATCTCGCGTAATTATCGTCGGCCGTAGACGAAAACTCGATGGTAATGTGTCCGGAAAAACTCGATCTACAGAATTCGAACGGACGAGCGAAGATTAAAACACAACTATACTTCGAAGGGAAAGTCGAAAAAGACGTAAAATATAGAACAACTTTTAGGTATACCGTTATTACCAAAGCAAATCGTGTTTACGCGCGCGTGTATAGGCCAGCAACAAATTAATTGTCGGTTATATTTTCGAGTAACGACGTATACGGTAATCAACCGTTTTTAATTGATAATTTGTACGGTGTTGAAAATGTTGACATAAAGTCTAGAGTAACGGATAATTCGATATAACTTAAATTATACGAAATAGTACGAGTTTTGAGGTAACATAATCAGAATTAAACGAAAGTTTCCAAAAGTACAATTTAAAGACGGGCGTGGCTCTTTTTTCTAATCATACGGTAAATGTCGGGGCACGGGGTGACGGAATAACGGAAATCGTGTCTTTATGAACGACACCAATCGCCCTCGTATATGGTGCACTTTATAAATATACATATATCGATATTAAAAACGCGCGAACGTGACGAAATCTCTCTCTCGTCCCGACCCTAGTGCCGTATATAATATGTCCACGATTTCGTCCGACGCGCGTAGGAGACGGAATTCCCTCGAAGGGTCCGACCGTGAAAAGGACGAAATACTTTTTCCCGAAACACTCCTTCGTTCTTGCAAACGGTCGTATTTGGTAATATTATTATTATTATTATTATTATTATTATACCAATATACGGCCTACAAAAGCCGTTGTAGTCGTGGCGGTTTTCTCGCTCGGGTATACATTTATTATACGAATAACACGGCCACCGCGCACATGACCCGTCCCATAAATCTCTAAATCGTCCGTAATTAATATAAACTTTGACTACTCGGGTCCTCGAGACCGTCGACCGCGAAGGCTTATTGATATATTATGTATACCGTACGACCGGCGGCGTACCTTTTATACGTTATACGACGTAATCGTGCGCTGCACGCGTTACGCGAATATGTCGCGAGAATGGAAATTCCACCGTCGAAAATCCGAAAAACCGCGCGTTGTTCTTATTACACGATTATGGTAAAATAAACGACTTTTTTATTCCATTATCTACGTACGTTCGTGAAATCGTGGCACTTCTGTTGGATCGATTCTCGGCGTCGATGACACCATAAAATCGTTTACGATTCGAAAAAATTGAAAACCGCTATATTTATAATTTCGTCCTCCGTCGTGTTTTTATACGTCTAATATTTTATTTTATTTTTTTGTAGCCGTTCGATTGTATATACATATAATTCTACCAGTGTAAACGACGATCGTTATAAATAATTAATATCGAACTGTTTTTAATAGAATATTTTTAATTTGAAACGTTCGAACGAAATGATAATCAACACTCGTAACATACTCTCCGGACGAAGCCAGAGAAATCGGAACAACTAGTATATATTTTTTCTTCGTATAATCGCTATAGTGCATTTTGATAATTTTCGAACGCTATTACGTGTTACTTGGCAATTCGGATAATTCGATATTCGGAGCGTGATTTAGGTATTGAATACGTATGGAAGAGGCAATACGGTAATAACGAATAAGGTTATTGCAAATTATTTGTACGTTTAAAATTGTTACGTTAACAATGGTACGAAGTACGGCCTAATATTTATAAGTTGATGATACAAATTTAAACCGTACGAACAGAGAGTATTCTATATAATTAGCCAGAAATTATTTTACGTAATCGGCCTTTATTCGGATCAATTACGGTGCCCGTATGAATTCTTACGAATAGATGTTTGTTCAGCGTGGGTGTTTCAAACGACTTTATTCGATTTCCAAAAAAACGTAGGCGGGATCGCTGATCAATAATATTTCGTTTGAACCGCGTAAATTTCGATCGCTTCGTAAATTTCGTCATTATCAACGACGAATAGGCCGATTATTTGTATCGAGTCTTTTTCGTTGCACGCAATATCCTATAGCGGTATTTGGCAAAATAACTATTCGTGATTAGCGTTTAAATATGTTAATATAACGTAACGAACGAAGATTAGAACGATTTCGTCGTTTTGTATAACGTCCGTGCATTTTGTAAACCTCTCGGATATTAAAGTAAACGTGATTATCGTACGTTTTATTCGCGTTGCCCGAAACCAGTCGACAATACCTGAATATTGTCAATAGTCTGGAAAACAGAAAGAACGCGGATGGTAAGCACAACCGACGATTTCGTAAACTATATGGTTCGATTCAACGCGAACGGAAAAATATATATATCCGGCCGAGTTTTACCGGCTACATCAACGTCTTTTAATTAACCACTGTTCGATTGCGATCGGGTAGCTTACATTTTTATAATCGTTTTTAATTACGCGTATGAAATAGACGTCAAATAATTAGTATATACTATTGTCCACGAGAGTATTACGCAAGAGTAGTGGTTAAATGATTAACTCGAATTGAACATTGTTTTTATAAAACGGGAATTAAATTGTTTATAATTGGCCGTATATTATAATAAACGCCGGTGTATAAACGAACTGGTAATGTGATAATGGCCGAATAACATGTCAAGTTATTTTCGCGGTAACCGCGATCGAAATTGTTTTTAATTGTGGTCGTAAAATTTAAACGAATATTACTAGCGAAATTGTACGGTTTAATTGGTGTTCAATAATCGTTTACGAAACGGCGTAATGGGAAAAACGAACGCGTGTACGAGAATATCGCGATAATAACCGTCGAACACGATTTGTTTCGTCGCGGTTTTCTTTTATCGATTGATTTCGAATCGCGTTGGTTTACTTTTGCGCAACGAACTTTCTACACGCACCGCGTGATCGATAATCGTCTATTGCGATATTATTTCACAAGCGCGTACGTTCGGGTAGGTGCACAACGTAAATTGTTCGAAATACTATTGAAAAGTGGTTTTGAAAAAACCTTCGAAACGTCGTATTTTGTCCCTTATTGCGCGACTAATTAACTTGATTTTAAATAGAAACACACGCGCGTAATAGATTCGAAAAACTTTATTTTAATGAATATCTTTCGTCGGTGTGTACGCTTATATTCCTGTATTTCCAGTATGAAAATTAAAATATATCCGAATAAATCTAAAAAAGAGTATTATAGTAATAAAAAAACTATCCAATCTTGCATTATTAATAATAAAACGATTTATATTTCGTTATTTATTTATCTCGTGACAATTATTTATTTTCGTTACAATCTGACTATACCAAGGAATTATTTTTTTAATATTATAAAAAAAAAATTAAATAAATATATGTCTAACATATACATTGATATCTTACGTAATGTATTTAACACGTTATATTTATATATAATGGAATAGATAAGATAATTTTTACAGCATATATGTCATAAATATTTTTATTTTTAAATTATCGCTATACTACGGTAATTTTTTGTCCGTTTCTATTTTAATAAACATCCCTTTTGGATATTAAAAATAAACTGCATATTTTCGTATCTTATTTATTAAGATAAATTATATATATATATATATATATGACTTGAGATTTTATTAACAATATTTATTGTATATAATATGATCTTACGTTAAATGTATTTTATTGTTACATTTTTTTTATTACCTTGAAGTAAAAACTTTGATAGCTCGATAATTATAAACAAACAGAAAAACAAATAAAATTAATTAAATGACAAAACCATCGTCGATAATAAATAGGATTACAAATTTAACAGCAAGTTCGGAATGAGGATTAAGAATGGAATAAAAGCAAAGTAATTAAAATGAGTTTTCGAAAAAAAGGAAAACTATTATTATTGAATATAAATATTTTTTTGATATTGACGTTCAAAAATAATTTACTCGAAAAATTGAATATTATCAATACATATATACTTATGTTAGTCAATATATGTCTGTCTTGTTTCCATTGAAAACGTATTGTGTAACGTCTGTTATATAAAACGTATTATAACTTAGTCACTTGAGTATACACATACAATATACGATACAATAATACGATATATTATGAAATAAATAAGCACAAGTTTTTCAAAGTTCTATCTCCGGAACAAGAACGAACACGCGTACGCAGGGAGACAGTTGGCAGGATATCCGTAGGTTTTCGTCCTTATAAACGTGATGGGTCTCGACGACCATTTGTTTTCGAGTCAATAATGTCCGGAAAACGTGTGCCAGAGGAAACAATATAATATACGACGGCGTCACGAAGGTATTACGTTTTATTTTTATGTTTTTTGTTGTCAACGGGCGGAAAAAAGGTGCGCGTGACACGACATCTAGATATATATATATATATATATGTGTGTGTGTGTGTGTGTATAGGTTTTCTATATTAGGCCTAAGTGTTGAAACGATTCCAACACGTCATTTTACCGGGACGACGCATTTTCCGGTATCTGTTCGTATACGTATTATTATCATTATTATTATTATTTTTGACAAGGCCACTTTTTTGTTTTTTCCCTTCGTGAGAAAATATTATCGCACGATATTTTCTTCGAATTTAGACATGTTACATAAACACGCATTTTTTTAACAGACGAATCAAAGATATACGATATATCAGATTTTCGATAATTAGCATTGTGTCGATTGGCGATCAAGAAATATACGAATAAAATTTATCGAATATTCTTAGAAAATGTTTGGAAAAAGTTGAGGGAAAAAATTCTTAACGCGTTCTGATAATTGTGTTCGTGAAATTGTTTGGAACGAGAGTTCTCCATGTCACGTATTAGCTTTATAAAACGAACAAGTCTCGGATAGTAAACTGTTTTTTAGTTTGGTTTATTGTTTTTAAAGATTTATTTTAAACTCGGTAAATCGTAAAAATATATTTCCAAAGCGCGTTATTCGTATTCGTTTCCAATTTACAAACATTTGAAATAGTGAACGATGTTGTAAAACTTATTTTAAGTTTGTTCTTTAAACGGTTGTCAACCAAAGTCTTTAGATTCATTCAAGCTCGAAACCCACTTCAAAAATAAAATCAAAATATATTGACGGAACATGATAAAAATATTATATACATATATATTAACTAGAAATAATATATATATATATAATAACAAAAATTATAATTATAACAAAAATAAATATAATTCTAAATTTAAAAATTAAAAAACAAATTAAGTAATAATTAAGTAAAAGTTATGGGTATTTTAGTTGTCGTAGTAGTAGTCTTGGTTATTACGTAGTTTTGTAAAATTTATTATCGAAATATTTTAATTATCTGTTGAGTATTTTTTCGTCAAAAACTCGTGAAAATGTTCGTAATAATATTTTCATCGGACAGAAATTGTTTTAAAAATTATACTTAACGCGATTTTACGGACCCTTAGTTTTAGTATTCGGGCTATATTAAAATAGGGCTTGTCGTTGTAAAAATGACAAAAGAAAAACTATCGTACAAATCTAAAATATGAGAACAAATGAAACGAATAAAGTATTTAATTACAACATAAATCTAAGGTAGATGGGACTCGAATTTGTTAAAAATTTCCGAATTTGAAACCGAGATTAGCGAATTCTACGAATAATAGTAATTTTCTTGTCTTTTTTCTACTTAGACGAATCTAAGGGTTTCTTTCTCGGAAAATATCGAGTGTACTGTCCGTGAATATTAAAATAGTTTACTGCGATTCGTGTTAGATGTATTTATGAATCCGGTCGACGATATTATGTAAATACGCGGGCTATTTATTTATAAACGATTTTCGTAGAAGTCTGTCATTTCGTATTCCGCTTGGGTATGTTATCAACTCTATCGTAATAAAATATTTCATTGCGATGTAAAACGTATTACTCCCGAAGGCTTTTTTCATTTTTATATATAAATAGGATTTTCGAATCAAACACATTGCGTTTCACTTAGGAAATCCAATAATCCCCCACAGGTAGGTAACTGCAAGGCCGCCGGATATAGTTTACGAAAAAATTATGTATATTACGTACATCCGGGGGGAAATCGTATTATTTAAAAATTAAATTTAATAAACGGGCGGCCGAGAGCGAAACGTTTTGTTTCTCTCGTTTTGGGAGGGACGAAGAGAAAAATGATTACGACCGTTTTTTGTCGGTAGAATTGTTTTTCTTTATTTTTGTACGGGTCCGAGCATAAATTGAATATATATATATATATATATATACACTCACACATACACAAGTAGGTATCTATAACGCGCAACGTCTTGTACGATTCCCCTAGCTACCAATATCGCCGCTGTGGTTGGAAACGACGCGGAAACGAATGCGAACATTTAAAAGATAATATCCTGTCCTCCGGTTTTTTCTTTTTCGTTTCTTTTCGTTATATAGGATTCTTCTGTGTCGTTTCCTGGTCCGGCTTAGTTTTTTTTTTTTACTTTCGCGCCTCCGAATTTTCCTCTGTCGCGCAGTTAATTGTGATTATTTTTAATTGTTCGCGAAATACGTGTATACTATATATATATATAGAGAGAGAGAGAGTCGAATTAAAACCGACCCGTCTCTCGAAAACGATACCGTCCTTTTTTTAATTGAACGTTCGCGAAACACGGACACCCGGCGAAACCGAAACGTCCGCACGAATCGGCGGCGGTAGCCCGCTGACGTGGAAACATACGCCGCGTTATCGCGGTCGAATAATATTTACTGTTCGCCACGATATTACGCGCGCGCGGTTTTATTTGCGCGTTCGTTTAGCGTCGGGACGAAGAAAACATTTCGGTACCCACCGTCGGTTGGGTAACGACGAAGGAGTTCGCCGTTCGACAATATACGTTATTCGCGGTCCAACCCACGGACGTTTCCGCGGTTAGGTCAGCTTTGGTTGCCGCCTCTCCAAACGCAACGGTTTCGACCTGACCCATAATAAAATGCGTAGCGTTAGTCGGACGACAGTCCTTACTTACGGTTACCACAATTCGTTAGCGTGCTTGAAAATCGATTTTACCGTCTCTATTGAACCCGTGGGATATTATAATAACAACGAAAGACATCGTTTTGATGGCGTTATATCCTCGTATTAAAACGAAAAGCTACCTACGATGCGGGGATGTCGATTTGAGTGGATCATTCGGATAGAACGTTCGTATCGTTATGAAATCGTTATTCATCATGCGTATGAAAGAAATTAATAATCGTCTAATTCGAAATACGAAAAAGAAACAGTTTCCATGATTTATTTATGGTGTTTCGCGTTTTCAAACTCCAAGTGTCCAAAAGCTATAGAAATTTGTTATAACGATCGTTGACGTTTTTTGAAATATCGTAAAATATCATACGTACGTATATACGATCTTGGATTAAGTACGAATATTCACTATAAATCTAAAACGGACGATTTGACAATTTCACCAGGGTTTTTCGCGTTTTGTCGATAGTTTTACTTTACGCTGTGTCAAGTAAAAGTACTGCTAGTGTATATTTATGGGTCCGCTATCAGTTTATGAATATCTAAAACAATATATAATTTTTCGATTTATAATATTATAAAAATTATCAATTTGAATTCTACGCGCCCGATATTATAACGATGGCGGATTTTAGTATTTTTCGATACATAAGAATAAGTAGAGACAGAGGTTCTAAAAAAAAAAAATTTTAAAGTTTCGAGCAAAATTCATAGAATAAATCATTGGTGTCCATAACCTGACCGCGGTATTCAAATTTCCATCGTAATCCGCGAAACTGATCAACCCGACGACACGATCTCGTTCAATATCAATTTACCGTATAGATGTTAAATACATAATTTATATATTTGATAATATATAAATATATAATTAGATTACAATTGTTTCAAAATTATTCGCGAACAATAAAACGAGCGGACACACAAATATTATTGTAAATAACAAGAACGAATTAGTTAGTTTCAATATTTGGACTTTGTGAAATACGCCCGACAAAATTATCGAAGAATATAAATGAACTTCGTGATTGAAAAGCAATTTTACATTTTGAAATTCGACGAAACAAAATGATTTTTAAACGGCCACGTCGGAAAGAATTATTGATTTTTTAAGCGTTTAATTACGGCAATATACACGATCTGCCTTTAGGCGACCGTTGAATATATAGTCGCGTATAATTTAAAGGCAGTTATCTGGTCCGTGTAGCCCGTTAGTCGCGTAATAAGTCGTACGTGAAAATACAATTAGCAAAAGCCATTTAATTATACGATATTCCAGCCGTTTCAAAACTATTGACGTTATACACGAGCAACAGTAATCAGCAGTCACTCTCGACGTTTTTAATGTATTCTTATGCCGTACGCTCGAAGACGACATAGCGAACAAATTTAATTACGACGAAATAATTGACGCCCTTTGTCACGGTATACACTGTATATCCGATACCGTGAATAACGGTACGTATCGTACGAACACACGCTTTATGCAGCTATCAGTACATACGCGTGAGCGCGTTAAGTTGCCTAAGACTACACGAACCGCCGCCCGTTTCCAAATCGTTCTATCCACCGGTAATATTGCCGTTGTAACGTAACCGTAGTTTAGATAGGTCCGTCCTAGTGAAAGTGTTCGCCACGGCCGCTTAAGTACGTATAAGAGTACCCGGAGACCTCTCGTGTTTGTTCGGATATTCTAACAAGTTTGCGCTACTGAACATCGGACGTTTGTTTAATCGTTGTCCGTTTGCTATTACGGTGTCTCCTTAGTAGCTTAAAATCGAATTTTTCCAATTTATTCTATACCATCTTCGGTCAACTCGAAAACGTATATAAAAAATCGTTTTGGAAAATACGCGCGCCCGCTCTGTAATCAGTGTGGGACGAGATTAGTAAACACGTGACCGTGAAACCAATGGACACGGCTCGTCGATTCGTTTACTAATTTAGTGTATATACATTTTATAACAAATGTCGAAAATATACAAATACGAATTGTGTTTGAAGAGTTGGAGTGAGCCAAACTGTCGTTTCGAATGTAAAAATATTACGCATATTGCAAACAAATACGAGTGGTTAAGATCATATTTTAGTAATTATTCGACGAAAATTTGTATGTATCGGTAAGACAACGTACGCGAATTTTTTTTTACGAAATATTATTTTTATCGAATTTATCAATAATTACGAATTGCGCCAATGGTTCTCAATTAATATAACATTCTGCCTTTTAATTCCGAACAACGTACATCACGTTTACTGTTCTTAAAAAATTTAACGAACTTTAATTCTATTTAAAATAGAAATAAATAATATCGCGAGAAGTAGCTTATTTTATTTTAGCCAAATATAACGATATTCGTTTACCAATTTAGTGTATATATATATATATATATATATATATATATACACTAAATATATATTGATAATATACAATTTAAAAACATGTATTTTAAACACTTCATCGAATCATTAAGAATAATAATATTTACAAAAGTTTATTTAGTTTATTTAACTAAATACAAATTCAATAATACGAAAAATCACTTAAATCTACGATCTAAAACAATTAATAAAAAGTATTTTAAATATTGTAGAATATAAAAGAAAGGAACATAACAAAGCCAAAAAAGATTGCATAAACGAGTATAAGAAAAATGTTCATCTGTTGTTGGAATGTTTCGTTTTCTATTGTAACGCGCGTATGGACTGAAGTAAACATCGAAGGACTCTGTTCTGTGATTGTTTGCAGATTTTCAAATTTATATACATCAATTACTACCCCGTCGTTCAATTCGATCTGTTGGGATGGTTCCTTTTGTGTTGTCATATTTGCTAGTGTTGCAATCATCGGAACAGTCACCTTTTCTTCTTTCTCCCCGTTTTCGTTTTCTTTTACAATAATGTCCGGATCGTTCTTTAACATATCGTTGTTAGTAGTGTTCCATTCGTGTATAATATCTTTCTCTGATATCTCTTGTTTTACTTGTATATTAAGTTCATTAGATGTTGGTGTTGTAGTGGTACTTTTTTGTTGTTTTTTATTGTGTTTATTATAAATTATATAGTCATTTTTCTTAAAACATTTGTAGTATGTTGTTTCGTTAAATATTACACGTTTCTGGGATGCACCTTTATGTTGTCTTCCATTTGGAACTTTTAATATAGACTTTGGAGGATTTACCACATTATCTGTTATATTTTCGGCCACACTTACATATCCACTTTCTTTGGCGTTACTAATTTGTTCATCTATAGTAACCCGTGGCTTGGATGGATTAAAATGTCGTACTGCATTTGGTGCGTTATATATACTCGGCGGACGATTTTTTCCAGTTTGCAGTTTGTTCTCATTTTGCCTAAAAACAGATCGAGTTTAAGAAAATAACGTAAGTTACAAATTTAATTTTATTATAAATAAGTCGTTTACGTCATGCGATAAACGTTGTTCTTCCACGATCCGTATCCGTTGTTGACTAAAAATTACATTTTTTCAATCAATATAACATACTTTAAACACACACACACATGTGAAGTTGCTAATTACTCGGTTATTAATCTTTATAGTAGAGGCAGTAATGTGTTTATCAATACCTTCTCCACTATCGGTTTAAAATAGGAAAAAAGTTACGTCTGATCACTAAATTACCGATTATTAAATAAATTATAAATGTCCTAAATCAAGACTAGGGCTTTTGGGGACAATAATGTATTAAAATATAATAAAAACGTCAAAATATTATACTTAAATATTCGGTCAATTATTAGGATTTTACAATTATAAATATTATTATTATTATAAATCCCCTCGTGTTTGTTATCGTCGTTATAATTAGAAAATATTTAAGGGTATACGTATTTTACCAAATAATCACGTAACGAGAACGTTCGGATTTAGAAACTAATCCGTAATTGATAAAAAAATAAAAAGGTATTACCAACAACGACGAACCCCTCTAAGTTTCCCGAATATGAGCACACCCTCCGATCGCCCCTACTTACGTCACTGGTGCAATACTCACGGTCCCGCTTTTATTTATTAAAAGTTCACACGTCCGCGCGTGTGTTAAAGTTACCATAATTTATCGAACGACTTACGAGGGAAATACCCGTTTCCTCGGGGTCTAACATTGTCATATCGGACGGTTCCGCTTATGTTCCTATCGACGCATTTGTTGTAAACGTTCGTCAATGTAGCGGTCAGGTGGTTCGGTAGCTAATGAAACACAGTATACGCCGTTCGTATGATTAACGAAGAAAATTATTTTGGCCGAACGGTTACAGTAGCAACCATTCGCGTAAAATCGTTATAAATCAACAAACATTGTCGTACGATCGCCATAAGGCGGCACGAATGCCGCCGTCATCGATAATTAACGCAAATTTCCTAATCCCTTAAAAATATTCTTATTTAGATAGGTTGTATATACACTTACGGGTGATTGCCGTCGGGGCACTTGTACCATCCCACGGCTTTCATCTGAAATGTATCGGGCGATATTAGGCGCTAATCACTTGGCCATTT
>JAIPRN010000229.1:91456-105397 GCA_025469175.1 Geopemphigus sp. TES_GeoC_2020 | reverse complement strand
ATCTGAAGATAATAAAAAAAAAAAAAAAAAAACGGTAACCGACGTCGACCGCGACCGAGGTAGTCGACCGTCGCGTAAACGTTGTAACGGAATACCGGACGAGTACGCGCCGCGGAGTCGATTATTCGAAATTCCGACGACCCGGTTTCTCGGTGGCGAGTCGCCGGTTATCGGCAAAAACGAAATTTCGAACGCCCGGCACGTTAATAATCGCGCGTATTTTTCAAATTTCTCCCGGCGCGTCCGACTATTTTTTTTTTTTTTTTTTGTACGGACGTGCCCGTTTACGCGTACGAGCACGTCTCTCTCTCTTCCGGCAAACGAGTTCGATAATCGCCGTCGATCAATTATTAGGTACGAGCTAAGGTTAGATGGGTTCGTGAGGGGGGGGAGGCGTTTATTATAAAATAACGACGGTCGGCCTAAGCGCGATTCTAAAACGGGCGCGCGCCAAATCGCTCGTAATTGCCGGCTATCGAGCGCGTCGAAAACGGTCGAGCCTAATTAGTACAACGCCGTACGAGGAATGAAACGCCGCGGAAGCGGATCCGTTTATATAACGGTACGTTTATACGTTTGGGCATAATATTCGCGTGCCCCGCACACTCCGAAGACGTTCATTCGCCGTCCCGAAAACGTTCGTCCGTTTACCGTCACCGCCGGTTCGCGGTACCGCGCAGAAACACGTTTCGGTTTTGGCCGGCTCGTGGTTCGAACGGGCGCGCGCTCGTATTGAAAAAACCGATTTGTCTCCGCATCAAAGCGAAACGAGTGTACACCGTGGGTACGATAAAAGTTAATTCGATTTCCGGTATCGTACGTTCCAATTACGCGGCTTTTTGAAAATTCGTACCGGCGATCGGACGGATGGTTGAGGGACGACGCACGCCCGCGAATAATTCAAAACCCGCGAATTCGTTTTATAAAATCGTCACGGGTCTCCAATTGAATCGTACCTAAACGAACCTAACCGACGCGTGCGCAATTCCGCGGCCTCATTCATACCGCTCGACACGTATATACATACGCGTGGACGGTCGTTCGGTTTTTTTTTTTTTTTTTAATAGTTCCGGCGCGTATTTCGATTAACGGCGGCTACGCGACCGTTCGTTTCGCGTCTATAAACGTCGGCGCGCGATCGATTTATCGCGCGTACCTATTTGGTCGCGTTTCGGTACCGCGTGTCCATTTCGGGGTTACGGCCGGCGGACAACGGACTATTTAAAAATAGTATCCGAACGATCGAAACGTCGTGTTCGGTACCGTTTTAGAAAGTGGTGGCGGATTCTGTAAGTGCGTACATACCGTTTTTCTTTCCCAGTCGGGCCGTATATATATATATATATATATATATATATATTGGACAGTCGTCGCTCGTCTTTACCTTATTTGTCTAAAATGTATTCTGGTTCTCACGACCGGGCCCGGTTATGCGTACGTGAATTATAAACAGAGTGAAACAACGAGAATCGGCGAGATGGGTTCCCGTCGGATTGGCGTGACGAAATTGGGACAGATTTGTACACACGGCGTTTGCGAAACCGATCGATGGAAACGTCGGCGCGCGGACGATAATAAATTTCACCGGCGCGATATAATAACGGGCGGACGAGACGACGTCGTCGTCGTCGTCGTCGGCGGCGGCTGTGATCGTGACTTGTACGTCGTGTCTCCGTTCCGTCCGAACGTGTTCGCCAACGAAAACCGTTTGTCGCGCAGTTCCTCCTTACCCCCTTACCCCACCCCCTCCCGGACGATTTCAAATCCGTTCGACAGGGAGAACATGGCACGCGCGTCCGGCCGAGCGAAACGTAACGCCTAACCCGTCGCGTATTTACTAATAAAAACGTTTTCGGCCGTACGCGCGCGCGGACACCGCCGACGGTGGTGGCGCGCGAGTCCTACGAGTGTAATCGCCCGACGACGATAACGAATAAACGAAGCGCGGGCGTTCGAAAATTGCGACAAACGTCGGATCGCCCGTGTCCGTGTTTAGAATACCCGACCGTACGTATATGTACGCCCGTAAATTGAAATTACTCGCCAAGTGCTCGCGCGCTCGCGTACGCGCGACATCCGGTTTTTATTCAACTGGTTTTACTACTTCTCGTCCCGTAAAGGTTAACGCTGACGATAAATATTAAAACCGTTTATGATTTCCCAAAAAAAAAAAACGGAAAAAAATACACGCGCGGCGACGTAAAAAATACGAAAATCCCCTCTCTGCGCGCATTATTTATCGCTATGACGCGTCGTATATGGCGGAGAACGCGCACGATTCGTGTTTTCGACTCGAAAAAAGCGCGCGCTCGTTTACGGACGAGCGTCGGTATTCGCGTCTGTCCGCGTACGAACCGTACGCGACCACATTGGCGACGCGAAAAATTGCCGACTACTCCGGTTTACCGTCCGAAAAGGCGTTTCCTACCGTGTTCGCGGTCCGCCCAAACTCGGAACGAAAAACGGAAATTGTACGAACGACGATTCAAATCGTTAAAACCCGACGGTGTTTCGTACCGAGAAAACGAACCCGGGCGGTATCGTCGATGACGACATTAACAACGTCACACCTGTCGTAACAGGTGTCGAGCATTACGATGTTCGTTCGCGTTGTCGGTCCGGTAATAGGAGTGCATCCTGCCGTTTACAGCCCGCGCGAGTAATACGAAATTTCACTCAAGGTCGTTCGGCCCGTGCCGAAATGAAAAAAAAATTTTCGATTCGGCTTACGAATAAAGAGTATTTCGTCAATTTCACTTCCGATCGGTTTTTACGACCCGGTCGTCGTCTCTCCGTCTAAATAATTTACGATATTAAACCGTCCCGAACGCCCGTTTTTTCTTACGTGCCCGTATCATCCCCCCCCCTCGGACACATTTGCGGCGTTTTAACGTTCCCGGTTTTCTTTCGACCTTGTCGTCGTCGTCCCGTCGTGTCTGTCCGACGACGCGCGTAGAGACGAAAAGCGATACGGAAATGCGGCGACGGTGACCTATATTACGGGACAATAGAAAAGACGGGGCGTTTGGGATACGAATTTTTCGAAACCGGGATCAATTACGCGATCCAGATTTTCGAAAATATTTCGGCGGGTTTTTTTTTATACGAAAAAATTTAAACGAAAACGTAATGAAACCGTATATCGGCGCTCTCGTCGGACAAGCGACGTACCGGCCGCGGCTGTGCGTAAAAATGTACGATAATTCGTCGACGTTCGCTCGACGTATCGGCGTGTCGGATATTCCGGCGAAATGTTTAACGAATCGCGCGGGCGCGCTACTCTCTCGTTTCTCGCCCGGCTTACGAAATTCCGCCCGTGATTATTCGAATAACGCGCGCCGGTCGTATTAAACGACGACCACGTGCCGAAATCGAAGAACGCGGTGGTCGCCCGTTGACGCTGGATTCGCGGACGATTAGAAAATCGCTAATATTTCGTTTTACGTACGTCGGGACGCCGAAACATCGACGTTGTCCCGAGATCTATCGAACGAATCGCATAAAACGTACGTGGAACGCGCGACGA
The DNA here is from genome assembly GCA_025469175.1 of Geopemphigus sp. TES_GeoC_2020. Lineage (NCBI taxonomy): Eukaryota > Metazoa > Arthropoda > Insecta > Hemiptera > Aphididae > Geopemphigus > Geopemphigus sp. TES_GeoC_2020. Next base: position 101,871 of record JAIPRN010000229.1, on the reverse strand, counting down.
TTTATCGGACGGATGGTACGCCGTGTTTTCCTCGTCGATTAAACGTGCCCCTCTCCGAAACGTATTTCACGCGCTACCGATTCTCCGCGTACAATTTCGCGTTTTATCGTTTCGTTTTTTTTTTTTACGATCGTTCGCGTACGTTTTCGAAAGCCCACCGGTAAAACGGTTCGCTTTTCCAACGGACGGTTCGCGCCGTTCCGTAGTGTACTCGCGCGTATCGTCGTTACGAAAATGCACATTTTTGTATACCTATCGCGCAATAATAATAGTATCGGATTTCGGTTTCCAAACGTGTATTCGTTTTTAGATCGTGGTTCGATAAGTATTTTTATGCTTCTCTTCCTCGGTAATTACGCTCCGCGCGACGTATAATTAAAAACGTCTTAATCGAGACGCCGCGTTAAGTGTATATAGAACAACGCGTTCCGCGCGAAACGAGGGCGCGCGCGCGCGCTCGCGTAATTTGCGTACGGTCGACGGACGGACTCGAGAAACTATAAAATAAAAAGAAAAAAAAAACGGTCGTGTTATATTCTCTCGACGTAATTTGAAGACGACGAAAAAAAAACAGGATAATCGAGCGGTTAACGCCGCCACGCGGAGTGTTGGAAAAACAAAAACGACCCGACGGTTTTCCCGGTACGATATAACCGTCGGAAAGTGTACGCGACCGAAGGTCGAACGTTGAATTACCCGCCGCCGCCGCCCGTCGTGTTTACCACCAGAACGAGTCGTCGTCGTCGTCGGGACGTAAAAAAAATAAGACGTTTTTTTCCTCGTTTTATTACAAACCGTCATTTATTTCGCGTTTTCGGATTTTCGTCTAGCGGCCGGTGTGTTTATAAATTACGGGGCCGGTGGTCGTTTCGTCAACCAGACGGTTGTACGCTGCTGCCGCGGTTCCGTAACGGCCGTGTACGGCATTTTGTCGGCCCGTTCGAGCGCACGTCGGACGATTCTATTTTCGGGCCGATGAACGAACGGTGGTGTGCGGTGTACGCGCTAAATCGGCGAACGCGTGCCCGGGGACGGGAGACGACGCAGGTACGTTTTTCCCACGACGTTTGGACGCCGGTAACGCAATCGGCGAGAAACGCGTCGCGCGCGGATACATCCAATTTACCAGCGCGCGTACATTATAATAATATGTCACGCGACCGCGGGCTTGACGCTCTGATAAATCTTACCTAACGATTAAATAGCCTATATATTTATGTAGGACGTCAACGGCGATACGATTTGTACGCGCTTATCTAAATAGCCGCGACGCGCGAAGGTCAAGCGGAATAATATATCGATTTTACCGTCGCGCGGCCGTCGTACATCGTACGTGCCCGGACCGCGAAACGCGCGCAATTAACTTTCACCTAATTACCTACGGGATAAATCGAAATGTATCGAAATTTTCACCGAACGATCCAATTTTTAACCGTTACCGAATTACGACGGCCGTAATAACGATATTCGCTCGGGTCGTTTCGTTTCGGAAAAAACTATTCGAACCGGAGAACGTCGGCGTACCGAGTACGCTCTAATGCGGCGAACGACGTCGTCTCTATTTGTACGGAATCCTCGAAAACGGGAAAACGTACTTGCCAACCGAAAAAAAAGAACGACCGAAATTCGACGAGAATTTTCGTGTCCGCGCTATTTTGAATTTCACCGTACCAGTCCCGGTGCCCGGACCGTATGGGACGTTTTTTATCCGGCGGCCGGATTTGTTTTACGCGAACACTTTAGGAAGATTATACGCGACGAAAATCAAAACCGACGTTGGCCCCTGTGGTCACTTTCTATTACGGCGGCGGAAGAAATCTGATCCGGATCGTTTTTCACCGGCGGCGGCGCGAAACCTGACGATCACCGTTTTCCCGCCTCGGATCCCGAAAACGACACGGTCGGTCCATTCGTTCCGTTCGTTGTATTATACCGGGCCGATTGTTCGCCGCGAATATTTATGTACGCGCGTGTTTTTTCAGTTTATTTTTTTTCGTTCCGGTACCTATTTTCCCTCTGGGGGGGGGGTGGGCGTTTATCGAACCGAACCTTGAAACGTAAACCGTCGCGTTAATCGTTCGGGCGAACGACCGACGAAATCCGTACGAAAACGTTGTACGCCGCACGTACACGTCATCCGCGTGCGCACCGGGCTTGTCCATTGGCGCGCGATTTTTTCGACAGTTACCATTTACCGGGTATCCGGACGAACCTTGGAGCGAACGCGCGAGTGTGTGTGCGAATACGAAATACGACGGTTCGCGTAGAAATCGAAGTTTTCGCGACGATCGGTGGACGGGAACACAATGCCCGGGGAGTCGATTGTTAATTATCGTCGAAATAATCCGCGAATTTAGCGAGCCGTCGCCGAACGTTTTTCCACTTGGCGCTTCAATACATAACGAATATATTCGCGTCCGAAACCGGTTTCCCGCGACACAACGGGCCACCGACGTGACGTCACTAAATCCCCTTTCCCCCTCCGTCGAGCGGCCATCGTTTTGTTTCATTCGTGTGTGTGTGTGTGTGTGAGGAGGGGGGGCCCGAAAGAACCGAAAAACCCGTCGTGTTTGTTGTTCCTGTCGCGCGATCCGGCGACCGCGAAAAACACGCGCCGATTATGGAACGTCTCGTGTATATAATTATCGCGTACACGGGGGACTCGTTCTCCCGACGTGCAATACGTACGGGCGGCGCGATCGTACGCGCACGTAACCGGTCGTCGTAATAAACGGAAGGGCGCGACGGCGGTAGCGGTGGCGATGGCAACGAAATGGAAAGCCGAAGACCACGGCCGTCGCGGCGCTGCTGCGGCGGCTGTGGTGAGGTCGTCGCGTTAAAAGAGAGTAGTGTACGGGCACACGCGCACAATTATTCGCCGCGGCCGACAAGAAATTCAGTCCATTCGCGAGCGTCGGTCCGACACGAGGACCCGCTGCTGCTGCTGTTGTCTTATTGCTCACCAACCGAACGGCTGAGTCGTCGCCGTTACCACCGTAATCGTCGGAAGTAAACGGAAACGATTTCTTTTTTTTCTACGCGACGTTTTCCGGGGTACGGTAAAAAAAAAAAAAAAACGCCGCGCGCAATTCGTACGTGAATACCGAACGCGCCCGCGTTCATTATTGATCGTATCGGCCGCCCGATTCGCCACGCCGGAAAAATGAATCGCCACTGTCACGTGTGGTGTCTGGCCCTGTTGGCCGCGGCGCTACAACACTTCGCGCCGGTCCCGGTACAGTCGACCATCGTCCTGACGCACACCAACATGGAGAACGCCACCATGTACGCCGGCATGCGGATTAAGAAGCGAACTGGTAAACGTTCTTTCGGTTTTTCGTCCCCCACGAAAAAAAAAAACCCCTAGCCTATTCCACGAAATTCGTCGGTTCTAATTCGAAATTTCGTCGTTTTTCTTCGTTTCCCGCGTAATTTGTACATTTCCCACCGATCCACACAAATCCACGGAAAAACCCGAATTCTTTTTTCGTACGCCGCCGTTCGTTTAAATCGCCGGGGCGCGCGCGCTACTCGTGAATCCCGACCGGGACAAACGATTTCGCGGTATCGCTTAGTAGCGGCGAACGAAACCGGCCCGTCGTCACACATGACCGTAGTAGTGGTCCGACGCGTATCGCCGAACCGATAGGTTTTCGTTGTTTCTCGTCGTCAAAGTTACTTTACACTAACCGTGACACGCGTCTAGCGTAAATTAGTTACGAACGTTTCGGTCGACGTATTTACGACCGTCGTCGATACGGTCGGTCCCGTCTAGCGTTGTTCGTCCGACGGCCAATGGCTTGGGATAATATTTTTAGGAGGACCCTTCCGGGGTACCGAATGAATGGCGGCCGCCGCGTGAACGTTACGCGCGTACGATCGGTAGCGACGTTTACGCGCGATAAGTCACGAACGGGCGCGCGTCGTCCTATCCGCGCGTAGTTTTCCCGTATTTCCCGTCGGTTTTGTTTTCCCGTGACGCGGCGACGGCGGGGCCCGGGGTCTCTCGACCTCACCCGGGCCGATCGTATTTTACGTTATATATGCACAGTTTCGAGTCGTGACTGTCGCAACCGTACGTACGCCGCGTTTTTGCGCACGCGATTTTTCCGTGTCACGGTCGTCGCGGCCGATATCTCGCAATCACGGCGGCGCGCGTAAGGGTTACGCCGCGGTGATCCTTGGTGCGGTCTCGTGTACGGGGAGGGGGGGGGGAGGGAACGTGGCTGTCGGTTCGCGGCCCAGGGTCTTTGGTACGGAAACGGACGGGTCGATAAAAATGTATTCGACCGACCGGGTATATCCGACGAATTGACTACGTACGTATTATAATCCGGAATCCTCGCTTTCCGAACTCGTATGTAGTACGCGCGCGCGCGTGTGTGTATATATACATAAATGATTACGTAGAAAGTGAAATTACGGTGGCGCGTGTGTATAGCGAAGATTAACGCGCTACAAAATACACGTGTATATATATATATAGCCGTGAAACAATGACGATAAAAAAATATACACGAATTTCGTTTAAAGACGGTTTTTTTTTCACGGTGAACGGCCGAGATTTACGAACGAAATTCGTTCGCTCCGTCGTCCGTTTCTTCGTAAACATTCCTGCGCGTTCCACCGATACCGTTCCGTCGGCCCGGTCGTGCGTCGCCGTCGTCGTCGTTGTTGTTCGACTCCTGCACCTCCCCCCGGGGCCGCGTAGAAAAAATATTCGGCCGTTTCCGACGTGGTGTAACAGCCGTGTACCCCCGCGAATACACCGCCGGTTTTTACCACCGTGTAATCAACGCCGCCCGTTTTCAACGACATTTCCACTTACGCGAAATAAACGTAACGCCGAACCGAAAACCCGTCGGTGTTTCGAAAAACTCGATCAACGTCGGCTTAAAAATAATAATATATTCGCCGTCCGTCGTAAGTATACCGCGGGCGTCGCTCGAACTAGTTCCTTTTCCAACGTTCTCGTAACGAGATTTTCGCGGCGTCGTTAAAACCGAACGTACCCCGTTGGTCGGCGTGTATCACCGCGATACGTACTGGGAAACGTTTTTGTTACGTACGACGGTTGTCGGACGATACGCGCGATTCCGAACGGATAATAATCATTTTGGGAAACGACCGTATATATTTTGCCCGGACAAATTACCCGGTAAACCGTAGGAACGCTCGGTTTGGTTTTCGCGTCGATATTTGTTCGGCGCCCGGACGTGTTTTCGTAATTGTCGCGGTTAAACGTTAATGATATATTATATTATACCGGTTTATAGGACGAGCGCCCAAAACGCGCGGTGTAATTGTCTAGTATCGTCGTATTTAATGTACTTACGTACGTAATAAGTACGCGCGTGTATGTACGTTCAGTGTGTATATGCGTGTATGTGTGTGTGTGTGTATATATATGCTTGTGTGTGTTCAGTGTGTATATGCGTGTGTGTGAGCGTGTATACATATGCATGTGTGTATATTGTATATACATTAGTATTTCGTTAAACGAGGAAAAAAATCGCCTCGTAATTGGTTTTTTTTTATTCGATATAATATAATATACCGGTCGCAATTATTTCGGACTTGGTACTCGCGTAATTGTCTTACCATGCGTTGAAGACCTAGCCGCTTTTCTTTTCCATTCCGATTCTATTATTTCTGGCCACAATCTCATACTGTCGTGTATATATAAAACGCGAAAACGTATATATATATATATATATATATATATATCGGATAGGTTGCGCAGAAAACAGTCGAAAACTACGTGTATAGAAATATCGAAATACTTTCATTTTTCTCTCGGACGTTCTTGTATTATTACATTTATATAACACACATAGATAGAATCGGTGATATGGTTTCACAACGAGGAACGACGACGACGACGACGACGACGATTCCGTGATTGAATTTTTGCAATTCTCTCGTCGTTCGAAAAAAAAATCAATCGTATATTGCGAGAAAAACTTATCTACGCTCTATCAGGTCAATCGTAAACACACGCACGCGTGCACACACACACACACACACACATACAAACACATACAAACACATACAAACACATACAAACACATACAAACACATAAGCGCGTACAAAGTCGAGACGGTGGTTATACGCTGGCGCAATTTCTTTTTCGCCCCGAAACCGAGACGCGAATTAAATAACGTTCACGGACAAACCCACGAAATAACGCGATAAGTACGCGTATTCCACAGCGACCGTTTCGACCGCGGGTCAAAGGTGGCCCGATGCTGGGGTAACCGATATTCACCGTGAGCGACCGAACAAATTTAGGGCAAGGATTTCGCGTATTGTGTCCCGAGCGCGCATAATACGCACCGTCGTCGTCGCGTAAGCGATTTTTTTCGTGCGTACGTACGAACACACACACACACGTTACGTGACGAGCAATAATAAAAGCGCGTGTGTAAAAAAAACAAAACGATACTCGCGATAATAATAATATAATTATTATCGTCGTTATTTGTTCTACGATTGCGTCGTTTTTTTTATTCTTTCGACGACGACGACGGCGGAGAACTGCTCGCGATAAAATGGGTTAGAACACTCGTGTATCGAAACGAGGTTGTTGTCCGAAAAAATTGGTTCTTTACCCGTTTATTTACGCCGCGGAGAAAGAAAATCGATTGTCGTTTTCACACGATTATGCGCGGAACAACGCGAAACGGTGTGAAATATTGCGAAACGTTTCGCTACATCGGGGTCGACGGTGCGTTAAAAGAATCCGGGAATAAGCGCCGGGGCCCGGCCTCGTGTAACGACGGGCGTAGTATTATCCCGTCCGGTTTATCGATGTTGACGGGCGCGCGCGTCGACGTAACCGAAACGCGCTTCGTCGTAACTATTCAACCGGGTCGATCGTTCGCAAATATATATATATACACACGATTCCGATCGATTGTGTGTATGCACATATAGCGATACTTACGGAGAAGAGGAGAGGCGAATACGAATTATTTTTCAAAACGAATCCCCCTCCGTCGGACGGTAGACCGTATTTGAATCGAAAGTAAATAGAAAAATTGAAGAAGGAATTGATCGGCGGGATTGAGCGAGGACCGTGTACGCGTGAATGATGTGGGAGATTGAGTGGAGTTCGAGGACCAAGGTGACCGACCAGAAATAGCCGAATAAGGCGAGGAAGACGATCGAAAGAATATATTTCGGATCGATACGGCGGCGGTTAGGGGTTATTACGCGTAAAAACAGGGACGAAACGTGTGTCCGACTACGACGAACGAATATATCTGTACGACGCCGGGGAGTGTACGTTATTTCGGGTCGAACGGAGACTTGAACGGCGGAGAAAAGTCGAAAACCGGAAAATTTAACCGCGGAGGGGCGTGTGCGCCCCGGCAAACGGAACGTAAACGCGCGCGCGCGTAACGAATCGATTGGCTCGACTAACCGAACGCTACCCGTTTGTGTCCGTTTAATCGGTTGTCCGTTTATCCGCTCGTCGACGGCGACCACGATTCGCCACGGCCGGTCCGGGCGACACAACGTGTCCCCGTTGCCGGGGTGACGTTCGGTTTCGAACGGTCCGAATTTCACGCCCGTCACGAGACCCCCTCTCGCGCGGCCGTCGGTCCGTGATAAATCGCGAAAAAGCGCGTTTTACCGACGACGGCCATTTTGGTCGCGTACCGATATCGGACGGCGTTGCGCAACGCGCCGCGTTTCTGGAGCACGTTCTCTCTGAAAAACGTCCCGAAAGTACGTAAAACGAAACGTTCCGCCCGCGTAAATTCTTCTGTTGGCCAAAAAACATACGATTATTTCGAATTGTACGCAGACTGGTTATCGCGCGCGCGCCCGTCCGTCCGTCTTTATATAGACGATTTTCGGATATTCCGAATTAGATAAACCGAATCGGTACGCGGCGACTTCGCTTTAGACGTGAGCCGTTTACTATTCCAGGCCTTTTGCCGTTTCTAGTGGACGCGGAAGCGAAGATGTTAGTAGGTATGTTTAAGTCGGTTTGCCTAAATTATTTCGGGTACGGTTTACTAAGGAGACGGATATGAACGATCGTGGTTGGAAAAGGAGTTTTTGCAGAACGTCGCTTTGGATCGAGGTTTGTTTCGATTTTCGAATGACCGAGTTTTTGACGATAACGGGTGGGTAGCCCCGTACGGGTGCCGATGTTCCGGCTTCGACGCGTTTCCATTACGAGGGATCGACGAAGGGCGCCCAAGAGGATCTGGCATACGTGAAAATGGGGGGGAGGGATATATGTATAGTTTGACTATGTTGAGTTTGGTTTTGAGAGGCGTTAGACTTTTGCTGTTAAGTATAGAGCAAAGTAATTCGAGGGTGCCGGTAGTTTTTTTTGGTTATGTGTTGACCAAAAGTGAGCTTACGGCACCCAATTGTAACGCCGAAATATTGGGCTTGATTGGACTAACGTCAATAGAGCGGTTGTCGATTTGTAACGGCGATAGATTAGTTGCGTAGTCGTCCGAAAAGAACGGTCGTAGTTTTAGACGAGTTAACTTTGACGCGCCAACGTCGTCCGATTATTTGTTAAAGAAAAAGGAAAAACCGTATATATTTTTGTTTGTTTTCGAGTGCTCGGAATAGTCGTAATCGGGATCAGTCGGGATAGCGAACGAGTGGGAGTGAGAAGGAACGATACCGAACGAGAAAACGACGCGATTAGTAGTTGGTTATCGTCCGAAAAACCGACGAAAATTCTACGGACGGTCTTTACCCTCCCGTCGTCGTCGTCACGCCCAGCCGGTTTTCTAAATACTTCCGATTTATAAACGTCGGCGGTCCGTTCGCCCGCCCCGTGTGTTGACGGTCGATTAGAACGATCGCCGATGTATGCGCGACGGTTGATGAAAACGCGTCGGACGAATGGGGAAAACGGGGCAACGTAACGAAAAAACGGTCACGTAAACGGCGCGCGCGATAAATAATAGTAAAATTATAGCGAATCCGGCTTTCGAATCGCGCGTAAATATTGCCCGGTTCGTTGGCTCGGACGGTGTAGTTTACGTGTCCGATTATAATCGCGTGCGCTTACCCGTTCGATTTCGTTCGTGCGTACGGATTTCGCGTAAAACGCGCGCGTATACGATTCGGTCGATGGTGACGCGTTTTCGGACCGGGGCGTGGGGGAAGGGGCACGATCTAATTTCGAAATAAAACGAACCCGAAAACCGACGGCGAAGTAAGCGCGGACGGACGCCGTCGTCCCGGTTTTTATTTGTCGTCACTAACGCTCGGTAACCAAATGCGCGACGAAGATGGCGACGTCTCGTTTCGTTTCGTTCGCGCGTGGGGTACGACGAACGTCGGTATCGAATCGTCGTTACACACCCCGGGGGCCGTTTTTCCGGTAATGTTTTTGGAAAAGCTTCACGTCGACCATCTCCTCTACTCCCATTCGCCGTCACCGAAGCGAATCGACTGATCCCCCGGGTTTTTATTTCGTTTTTAAAGTCGAGTATTTTTTTCGCCTCTTTTTTCGAAAACGGTTCGTCATTCGGATTCGTCGAACTCGCCGCGGCAGTAAGAACATAAACGTTTCGTATAACACGAATCGTTGATATTATCAAAATAATGACAGAATACGAATAGTGAGAAATGGCTGTTGAGAAAAAATCTGGGAAAAAATTACGTCTGATAAGCGATCGCGTTGTTTCGAACGATTCGTACTTACGCGCCGGGCAATTCGAAATCGAATCCCTTTTCTTCTTTCGAAAAACGTCTAAACGATAACGGTTCCGTCGTTTATTATTGAAAAACCGGGAAAAAAAACTTAAAAATATAGCGAACGGAAGGAAAGTTGAATTCGTGACTTATGTACGTATATAGGCGAAAAAAACGGGCGTAATAAATTTACTATCGAACATTTTCCCAATCTTTTTCGCAAATTCGTCGTTCCAACTACTTCCCCCCCTACGCACATACACGCACACACACACAAGCCGTTCTTTTCGTCGCGTTTATGTTTTCTGCCTTACACACAAAAACGGACGGTATAGAAAAATCGTGTAAACGACGCGATACGTGAACCGCCGAGTGTAAATGAATAACGTCGAAAGTAATACGGGAAACTGATCGTTCTCGGCCACAAAACTGTTCGTTTACCGTAACGGCCCTGTACGAGCGCATGAGGGAATCCGGAACGTGTAAGGTCTTTTTAGCCCGTCGACAATCGGAACGGGCGATTTCCGAACAGTTGAGCACCGACGTAACACAACTCGTGTAGGTATTGACGAATCCGAGGGAATCGTACGGATGATACGTGCGATAATAACGATACGGTAACCACAACAGATAACGGAACAGATAACTCGGAGGTAGCGATGTTGTCAATGATCCGTTTGAAAAGAGAAGCAGCGGAACGTCGACCGGGCGCGCGCGTGGGCCGTCGTTTCGAAGA
>JAIPRN010000229.1:0-91356 GCA_025469175.1 Geopemphigus sp. TES_GeoC_2020 | reverse complement strand
TATATAGGCGAAAAAAACGGGCGTAATAAATTTACTATCGAACATTTTCCCAATCTTTTTCGCAAATTCGTCGTTCCAACTACTCCCCTCCCCCCTACGCACACACACACACACACACACACACACACACACACAGGCCGTTCTTTTCGTCGCGTTTATGTTTTCTGTCTTACACACAAAAACGGACGGTATAGAAAAATCGTGTAAACGACGTGATACGTGAACCGCCGAGTTGTAAATGAATAACGTCGAAAGTAATACGGGAAACTGATCGTCCGTTCTCGGCCATAAAACTGTTCGTTTACCGTAACGGCTCTGTACGAACGCGTGAGGGAATCCGGATAAGACGTGTAAGGTGTTTTTAGCCCGTCGACAATCGGAACGGGCGATTTCCGAACGGTTGAGCACCTACGTAACACAACTCGTGTAGGTATTGACGAATCCGACGGGAATCGTACGGATGATACGCGCGATAATAACGATACGGTAACCACAACCGGTAACGAAACAGATAACTCGGAGGTAGCGATGTTGTCAATGATCCGTTTGAAAAGAGAAGCAGCGGAACGTCGACCGGGCGCGCGCGTGGGCCGTCGTTTCGAAGACGGAACGAAATTGTTCTCGAAATTAGCGAAATTGACGTAACGCGTAATATGTGCGCGCGCGTATGTGTGTGGATCGAGTGAGAGTCGAAGCAAGTTTGAAAGCTTATCGAATGACGTCATTAAAGGGAAAGCACAATAAAACCAGAAAACGTCGGAAACCTGAATTCAAATTTCGAAGCAGCCGCGGCGTCGTTCGTAAACGGCGCCCTACCGAAAAAATTTTTCGCGCGTTATGTCGTCGATTTAAAATCTCTCTCTCTCTCGTTTTCTTTTTTGACCCAGCACGTATACCGGATACGACGACAATACGACACACTCCTCTACACGATTGAATCATCCGAGTGCGCGTGCCGCCGAAGACGTTTTGCCACCAACGAAATTCAATCGGAAAACCGCGGCGGCGGCGGCGGCGTCGTTAGCCGCGAGCGCCCGTCCGGTTTACGATTACGAATTTACCCATAGATCGGTTCGACGTCATAATAGGCTCCGTCGTTAAACGCGCGCCCGGTAATTAAACGACGATTCGCCCGTACTATTTAGCCGCGACGAAATTCCGTTCCGGTCAAACGTGTCGTCGTCGTCGTTCATTTTCGCCGATAGAACTCGAGAGAAAACGAATAGACGTAGACGTTTGTTTTACGGCGTATACAAAACGTGTACGGGGCGCGCTTGATCTAGGCGCGTAACCAGTTTAATCAAAATTTCGAACCGAACACGGTACGGTATTTTTCGTGAAATCGGCCACGGTCGGCCGGAACGAGGTTCGTGACGTTTTCATAAAACGCCCTTACGGCGGCGGCTTCGAGTATATTAGCTACACGGCCTTTTGACCTTACGACGACGTCCTGGTGGAGCGTCTCATTTCGTCGTCGTCCGTTTCCGCGCTTGCGGCCCCCATTCGTGGTGTAAACCCTCCCCCTCCTCTCGTTTCGAAAAACGAACGAAAGTCGGTGACGAATCGTAAAACGAAAACGATTTATTACGCGAAACATAACCCCGCACGGTCGACTTTTCGTACTCCACTCATATTTTCGTGTCTCCCGGAGGCATTTGTGTCCTTTATTCGGGCCAATGGACGTGTTACGGAAACGAACTTTCGACGCGATTACGACACGTCTTTTGTCCAGAACGTGTCGCGCCCATCATGTTCGTGTACGCGGCGACGTGGAGCGGTCGAGAATCCGTCCGTTAAATACGACCGCGTTATAAACGCCGCTGGCCCGGTACCGGACGTATCCCGGCGTTTGTTTACGACGAAACGTAACGGCGGCGCATTAGTTTTCTAAACAGTCGGCTATATGGCGAATATCGTCGAAATGTTCGGCCCGAAAAAATGCTTTCACTTCTCACATATATTCGCGTTTCTCGCAGCCTCGGCGAACGCGATAATAATAATAATAATAATAATAATAATAATAATAATAATAATATACGTGAATAACGGACGAACGATCCCGGACGGTATCCGCGAATGAAATATGGACGGCCGAAATGATCGATATCGCCAACGACCAAATAACGGATTCGTCGTCGTCGTACGGTTCCGTCGCCCGCTCGTTATTCTCGTCCGGTTTCCCACGGTTCGTATCGTCGGAACGTCGCGTGTGCGAGCCGGAGAAATCCGGTGGCACGGCCAACTAATTGCGTATGCCCCCCCGGTCACCGCCGCGGGCGGTGGGCGCCAACGGTAGCGTGAAATTTGGCGCGCGCGTCGATCGACGGAATTTTCGGTTTCGTTTTACCGTTCGAACCGACCGGACGACGATCGAATATATATATATATACGTATAGGCGTCGTTTTCGTTCGTTTCCGATCGGTTTCCCGAGTCAAGTCACGATCGCGTCAATACTGAAAACACGGGCCCCCCGGAACGTGCGGACCAAAAATCGTGTCGCGTCGAAACGTTTTACCGGTTCCGAATCGGCCGTCGATTCGAAACGACGGCCCCAGCGAAAATCACCGAACACGTAAAACGGTCCCGTCGATCGTAGTCAGTGGAATAACCCCCCCTCCGAAAATTTTAAGAAAAATTAATTTTTCGCTAGACGTATATTTTTAAACTTCGATACACGTTATAATAAGGATTCCTTGAAAAAAAAGGTAAAATCTATTAAAGTTTCGCGTCTTGTTTCGTTTGGTACGTCCGATTTATGTATTTAAAAATTAACCTACCTCCCCGTGAAATACAGGTCTAAGTACGCCGGTGATCGTAGTCGGGACAACCGAAAGGAAGAAATCCTTATAAATCGGATTAAGACCGTCTTATAATTCGGTAACGCGCCCGGATTAGTCCGACCGGAATTACTGGTGAAACTCGTACGCGTTGTCGGTCGCGAATTACTTCGCCAAACGATTGTATATTGGCGCCTAATCGGTTCGCTGAACGGACAATGTCTGTTCGCCGTGATCGACGTACGTCAAACACGAGAATTCGCTGGAGGCGTTTTCGACGATTATGCCCGTCGATTTATTTTCGATAAACATTCACGCGTACGCGCGATTACCGAATAATTACGTTCGCCCGCGACCGACGGAACTATACGTCGTCCCCTACGAAAATATTATCACCCGACCGGCCGGTCGTGCGTTTGCCATTTGCGCGGGCCCGCTACGAATCGTCCGGACCAAATGCCGTGACTCGCAACTGGCCCAGTTGCGGCGCGTACCGAGTTAAAGAATTAGTTCCGGTCGTCGACGTTTTTTGTAAAACTTATAAGAAGTCGAATCGGCCGTATCGTTTTTTCGAATCAGTCCGGTGGACGAATATCGTTTCGTAAACACAACGTACCGGTACCGTCGTAAAAATCGTCGATATCCTCGTATTATATCGGTACTTAGGCGGTCGTCGGCTTTCACTCGAAATGTTAATACGCTATTCCGCATAAATGATCGCGTCGACGAACGCGTTTTTTTTTTACGCGGACCTAATTACACGTTGGTAATATCGTACGTACGCGCGCGTACGTTGCCTTTTCTCTAAATAGGCCGCGAGTAAAAAAACAACCGAGCGTTTTATAAGACGCACGGGCCGCGGTATAGTTCATATACGAGTATGCCGTCGTCACTCGGTACAATCGGTATACGTCGTCCGGACGGAAAACCGACGCGATTTTCTTTTCCTCGCGAAAACCACAACCGATCTGTAATAACTGAAAAAGAGAAAAAAGAAAGGTTGACGATAAATAGGTACCTATGTCGTAGGTAAGCGAGGGAGGTGTTTACTTTTTAATGAGTTATGACGTAGATTTGTTCGGGATGTCACGAATTCGAGAATTATTTAGGAATGTTGTTGTTGATTACCAAATGGCTTACCTGTCCTCGGTCTTGTCGATTTGAACGAATTAAAAAAGTGAAAGAGGAATACGCGTAAGACTAACCGAGAAAAGTTTGGGACGGTGAGTTCGCGCTTACGCAAATTCACCGACAATAAAATCGAGTCGAGACGCAGAAATCCTGGCGAACAGCCCTTGATCCTCGGGATACCGACTTCTGCTACATGGTGGTGACTCGTTGTGACTGGAGCGCGTTTATATTATGCTGAAGACGAGAGTTGTCTGTCCCCGTAGGGAGACAGACGCCATCCGGTATTCTACCAACTAGCTGGTGGTCGACCGACAGACAGACTGACCTAGGGCGTAATTTCCGTGTTTTATAGCCGAATCGTCCGGGCAGATTATCGCCACGTATCGGCCGGCTCGTATTGAGAAATCGTCGAAATCGGGGTGTTCTATCTTTGCGGTTCTTCGTACGTGGATTTCAATCACCGTAGTCCATTGGCTTCATTCTTTCCGATATTTATCTGTTTACCTAATAGAAGGGACACGAGTTTGTTTAATTCGCGCCCGTTAGCGTGATATATTTTTTACATAGCCGTGTAATTATCTTTTTTATATAAACGCGGAACGTGTTATCTGTGCGTATCGTTACAGATCTTTAATCGATTTTCGGCTAACGGCCCCGATCGGACGTTATTGCAAACCGTCGGAGTCGTTAATTACCGCGATTTCATACGTTTTACTTAATTACGGCGGACGTATCTTTTTTTCGCCGTATTATTCGCGCCGGGCCGAGGGAAACGTTATTAATTGGCGCGCGTGTACGCATTACGGACGTTCCGAACGAACGTTTCGCGCTATCGTTACGTCAACCGTTCGCTACATTAATCGTCCACGATTGGTATTACGAACACGGTCGCCGGCCCGTTCAGTTTTCGTTATTGTTGCCGTTTTAACCGACGCCTAATCAACGGAACATATTCGGGGGGACGCGTATTTTGTCCGTTGCCGGACGCTTCGTCGTCGTGCTGATATTTCCGTCTATAAAAATACAACGCGGGAACAAATACGAGCGTAGAGTACGATAAGTACCCGCGTCTGGAATAAAAACACGTTTAAATACGATTTTAATTTTTCTGTATAATCTCCTTCTGGCTCTCTATACTCCGTCGATATTCCGATTGTTTAAACCCGTCCGATAAATATATATATGTGTCTTGTTAAACCCTTCGAAATAGGCCTCTGTTTCGACGATGACTTGCCCGTTTGATACGAACCGCTTCCCCCGCCTAGCTATTTCCACGAGAACAAATAGAAATCTGGAGAATCAGAAGTCTATTCGCCGTCCAATTCGACCAGTTTTGATGTGGCGGACACGCGAGCCGGTGCGTCGTCGTTGTCCGTGTTAACGAAATGCACAAATTTTTAAACGTTTCAAAGTTGTTAAAAAAAAAACCCCCGTACACGGTAAAAGTGTTTGAAATTGTAACCGTACGCGCCCGTTATGGGTGATCTCTAACAAACGACAACGTTGACATTTCGTATCAGTGACGCCAACTGTCGTTAAAATCGGTTGCTTATCATACAGACGAATACGTATGCATACGACGAAATAATCGCCGGGCCGCGACGCGTCTGCTGGACGGAAAAGCCGGCCGATGATTTCGAGTACACCGGAGACAAACGAACGACACAATAACCCGATCGGCTAAATAGGGCCAAATACGCGATTGTGATTTCGTAACGACGTTAAGTACGAATAATCGACGCTTAAAACCGTCGCCGTGGCCGGAGGGGGGAATAATTATATACTATTATCCGCGCGTCGTTCTAAACGAAATTCGGCGCGTTGTCACGGAACTGTGAACACGGCGGTAAACGTAAAAAAAAAAAAGAACGGTCACGTTCAAATTGAAAGCGAACAAAAATCTCGATCATTAAAACGGTCGCTCCATACCCGCGCGTAAAACCGACCGTCTTTGTACCGATACAAAACGCGTTATTATATATATATACTCGCACGCGCGTTTCTATTTAAAACTGCACGAAAAATTTAACAACGACTCGATTCACGTTTATATATAAATACGCGCCGCACATACGCCGACGTAACGTTATTTCAATAAATACGTACGGACATTTTCGTTCGTGACGTCGTTCCGGGTGGGGCGATTTTGTTTTAAACGTCCGTACGCGACGATCACGTAAACGATCGATGGCCGGACGATTATTATCGTTATTATTACCGGACGGTTAACGTCGCCACCAACGAAATGGACTGGAACGGACTAGTTCGTGGTTACACCGGAG
The DNA here is from genome assembly GCA_025469175.1 of Geopemphigus sp. TES_GeoC_2020. Classification (NCBI taxonomy): domain Eukaryota; kingdom Metazoa; phylum Arthropoda; class Insecta; order Hemiptera; family Aphididae; genus Geopemphigus; species Geopemphigus sp. TES_GeoC_2020. The sequence continues at coordinate 85,165 of JAIPRN010000229.1, read as the reverse complement.
AATGAATATTGTAACCCGGGTCGCGGTCCAATTCCGTTCGTATATACCGCGAACCGTGATTTCGGCGCGAACCTACGCGGACGACGGTGAAACGGTCGCCGTGTCTACCCACCGTTCGTTATTACCTCGAGTTCCCGTTTTCGGTAGTGTCTCGCGCGCGCGAGAAAACGGCAGGTCGTCGACTTATGATTCGGGCGAACGACGACGCGGGCGCGAAGAAAACGAAAACCGACGGTCCGGCCGACGACGCCCTTGAATCGACCGGCGTAACTATTTATTGACGTTCGCGCGGAATTACCGTAAAACGTTCGCGCGTTTATCTCTCTTTTTTTTTATTACGACCGACCGTTTTTACGGCACATACGGTTTCGTATAGAACCGACGGAGGCCTTGTCGTCGTTCGACTCCAATAACGTTTCGTAACGACCGACGGTCGGCGAACGATTTTTGCTTCGAAATCGGTTCGCTCGTTCTCGCGCCGTTTAATTAAAACGAAATCCCAGCCCTCCCCCTCGAAATTCGTACGGCGGGTACGTCGGTAACGACTTCGAATGGTCAATAGTTACATTTTCAACCACGGTACACTGTTTCAGGGGAAGCGACCAACGACCAAGCAACCGCCGAGTCGTATTGGACACCCGGCCATATACAAAATTCGCCCGAAGCCGACGATTCGTCGACGGCCTACGTCGGGCCAGAAGAATTCTTCCCCACCCGCGGACTCGTACAAACTAATCCGGCCACGTTCAACGGATTCGGAAGTACGCGGATTAATTAAATACTAGCCAACGGAATACGGCCCATAGGACTCCAACTTTACCTACGTAGTAGCGTCCCTTTCGGATTCTTCCGGAACGTCCCCGTTAATCTTTCTTCCGTCCTGACACGGGAATGGGTTTTCGCGTTCGAAAATTCGTGATTCTTTTCTCGTTCGCGTTTTGATTACGGTAATTGTCGAGTTTGTACGGGTTTTTCCGTAAACTAAATAAATAATTTTACAAAAAAAAAACTAAAAAACAAACTCCGGTCAGTAATTGCCGCCGCGTATTCGCTTTTTTCGTAATTAACGCCCGTACCGCGTCGTCACACTTATTTTCTCAGGTAATTACGTCCGTACGAACGTTTCTTTACGTTACGAAATTTTATAATATTGTCGGCGAGTACGCTTTTGTCTCTCCTGTCCTACCTCCCCCCACCCCGACACAGGCGTACTTATAAATTATTACGTTCCCGTTACGTACTCCGGACGTGAGTACACGCCGAATTCTAGTATTTCGTCGTTTAAAGCGACGTCGCGCTCCCGACGTTGTCGTTTCATTTCCCACGGGCGCGCCGGAATCCCAACTTCGAAACGGCCGTCGTCGCGTAGTGTACGGCCGTAATCGATTTTTATTTCTTTTTTTTCGTTCGTTCCGCGTAGGTATTTCCGAATCGTCGCACAACAATTTGCCGCCGTTGGGCTATTCGTCGCTGGACTTCGACAAACGGGGCCTGGACGAGCTGCGCAAAAACCCGGAACTCTCGTCGCCGGAAGAATGCGCGAGGGCTTGTCGCGAAGGGGAACCGCCGCGGCTGTGCTACTATCATTTCACCGCGGAGCTGTACAACGTGCTGGGAGCGTAAGCGCGATACAATTCTATGACGTTCCTCCGGGCGGCGCTTTTTCCCGACAACCGTTTTCGGCCGGAACGTTTCCGAATCGAAATAACGGCGCCCGTTTATGTGTTCGCAGGGCTTGCCAGGTTTGCACGCCGAACGCCACCAACTCGTTGTGGAGCCACTGCCAGTGCGTGCTGGCCGACGGTGTCGAAAGAGGAATGCTGGCCATCAACCGCATGTTGCCCGGTCCCAGTATACAGGCACGACCCGTTTCGCTCCCATCCCCCCCATCACCACCACCACCACCACCCTAATTCGTCCGTTTCGCAGGTGTGCGAAGGCGACAAAGTGGTCATCGACGTGCTGAATCATATGCACGGTTTAGAACTGGTAATCCATTGGCACGGGCTACACCAACGTGGCTCTCAGTATTACGACGGCGTCCCGTACGTTACACAGTGTCCCATCCAAGAGGGCAACACGTTCAGATATCAGTTCGACACCAACTCGGGCACGCACTTTTGGCACGCCCATTCTGGTAAATACACATTTTCGTTCGGGGTCGGTCGAGGCCGTCGAACAAATTCCGCGCGGTTTTCCTTAATCGTTTAAGCACGAAACCGACTACGATTCCGACCGAGGAATGGTAGCGCCGGGCATCGGTTTCGAAAAACCGAAAAATGTCCCCCGGGGGGACCCACTGTCCGTTTTATACGTTCGACGCGCGGAGATATAAACGATTGGCTTGCTCGTTTTGGAAAGTCAGCGGCCCGTTTGAGAAGAAACGGTGGCGAACGAATGTACGAAAATGACGAAAACGTAACGCCGAAACGGTATGGCCGTTTTTTTCGTGATAAAAAAAACATTTTTATCGTACGCGTGTACCGTATTCAAAAGCGATACGCCGTTACGAACAACACACGCGGTTCGTCTATCGCTATTCGAATAAACGATCGCGTACGCGATAATAATAGCGTTTGTACGCAAACCCGATATTTTCTTAGGAAAAGTGTCGTGGAATTCCTACGCAGCCGACCATGATTCACACGCATATATATATACACACACATTAACCCAGTTCTAGTTTTCTACGCGGTAATGGTAGTCAGTGTCACATGATCTTACGTAATTTATATGTATATATATTGTAGAATAGTGAAAGTTATTATACTATCTTAGTGACAAATTGAACTTTAAATTCGAACGTTTATAATAAATGGAATAACAATGACGACGGTATAGGAGGCGAACGATAGAAATAAAATTGAACGGTCGGTTTTTTAGAGAACCAGTTAGTAGAAAGAAAAAGTCGAAACGCGTTTCGCCGTTCACGTAATCCGCCGCCGCCACAGCCGTGTGTTCGACGTGTACACACGTTTTTCATTTGGTGCGCGCGACAACACGTCGGTTCGGAAACGCTAATTGGCGGGGGAGGGGGGCATAATATCCGACCATAACGTTTCGTCGGGGTTTTTTTTCGCGTTTCGACTCCTTGTCCGGCCGATAAACGGTCACGATTTTCTACGCGGACGTTTATTTCGAATTGATCGATCGGCTAAATAATATCGACAGGCGACTACCGATTTCGAACGGTTCGTGGTGGTGGCGGCTACGTCGAAACGGTCGGATAAACGTTGTACGGACGAAATCGAAACAAACGATCGGTTTTTTTGCTCGAACGGACGGAATTCCGACCGAAACCGCGACGGGTTTTCGACGGCCGGTGGTGAATCGCGCGCGCCGTGTCGTCGCCAATCGCGTTTCGTTACGACGTCGTCGCGCGAAATCTCCGACATAATACGTCCGTTTCGTATTAACCGAACGATCCCGACCTAAACCGTAGAACGATATAACGAAACGGAACTGTCATTTTCGAGTTTGTCAATCGTCGCCGTCGTCTTGTATCGTGTCGTCCCCCCTCTTTGACCGTCCCGTCGTTTAGGACTGCAAAAAATCGACGGCGTCTACGGCAGTTTCATCGTCCGGCAACCGCCGTCGCAAGATCCCAACAGTCACCTGTACGATTACGATCTGACCACGCACGTGATACTGTTGTCCGACTGGCTGCACGAGAACGCGATGGAAAGGTTCCCGGGCCGATTGGCCGCGAACACCGGACAAGATCCCGAGTCGTTGCTGATCAACGGCAAGGGACAGTTTACGGTAACGCTAATCGGTGGGGGTGATGGGGAGGAGGGGTAAGAGATAATTTCGGTTTTTCTAACCGTTTCCCGTTCGCAGGACCCCAACACGGGATTTAGCACGAACACGCCGCTGGAAACGTTCACCATCACGCCCGGCCGGAGGTACCGGTTCAGAATGATCAACTCGTTGGCGTCCGTGTGCCCGGCACAGCTGACCGTCCAGGGGCATCCGCTGGTGCTCATCGCCACGGACGGCGAACCCATACAGCCGGTGGTCGTCAACACGATCATATCGTTTTCGGGTAACGACGGCGCCTTTTACCGCCTAATTTTATAAAAACCGCACGCGGCCCATTAATCGTTTCGCGTTGTCGGTGCGCGCGCAGGCGAACGGTACGACTTCATCATCAACGCGGACCAACCGGTGGCCGCGTACTGGGTGCAGGTCCGCGGCCTGGGCGAGTGCGGCAACAAGCGCGTGCAACAGTTGGCCATACTGCGGTACGCGAGAGGACCGTACCAGCCGAAGTCGAAGGCGCCCACATACGACGTGGGACTGCCGCAGGGCGTCGTAAGTGCCGTACCGTACTAGCCGTTGGTCGTATTTGTTATATTAACTCGACCCTTCCTTTCCTCCCCCCCTCGTGTGTGTGTGTGTGTGTGTGTGTGCTTGTCTCACCCGTCCGGCAGGTGATGAACCCGTTGGACGCCGTGTGCAACCGTCCCCGGACCGACGCCATTTGCGTGAACCAATTGAAAAACGCCAAAGTCGTGGACAAAGGCCTGTTACAGGAACGGCCCGACGTGAAGATATTCTTGCCGTTCAAGTTCCTGTTCTACAGGCCCGACGAACTGTTCCAGCCGCATCAGTACAACAGATACTTGGGTATATACTTTTTCCATAGCCTACACCGGCGCGATCGGAAAAACTCACTCGCGTCGTACGATTTCCCGACTAATTTAGCCGGTCGGCGGCGTCGGATCCGTTCGCCGTTGGCGTCCACGAAAATCGCCGAACAGTCTGACCTTCGGTCCCTATTTTCGTTTTTACGGGCCGTCGTCCGGCGTTTTCTTGTTTTCTCGTTTTTTCTTCTCTTCAAACGTCGTTACGATACTCGAACTGTTGGCCCGCGGGACGGGTCACGGCGCGAATTCCCGCGCTCGTCGAATACCCAACGCGGGTATACTTCTCACTGCCCCAACACCGGACCGCCTACGCGAACGCACCGTTCGAATATCCGTTTTTCTCGTCCGTTCGCCGACCGCGTACGCTATTTCAATCACCTCAGCGGGCACTCAACGGGTCCGTTTTGAATTCGCAGTCGCTCCCGGCGGCGGAGACCACGTGATCAGTTTGGTGGACGAAATCTCGTACACGTCGCCCGCGTCCCCGATGCTGTCCCAGATCGACGACATACCGCCCGAAATGTTTTGCAACGGCGACAACAAACCGTCGAACTGCGGCCGGAATTGCATGTGCTCGCACAAAGTGGACATACCCATGCACGCCGTCGTCGAGGTCGTACTGGTCGACGAAGGTACAGCCGCCCGCGCGATACATTTCCGATTACCTTCACGTTCGTTAGTTCGCCCGTTACCGTTACAGTCCAGCAACCGAACTTGAGCCATCCGTTCCATTTGCACGGCTATTCGTTCAACGTGATCGGCATGGGTAGATCGCCGGACAAGAACGTCAAGAAAATCAATTTGAAACACGCGCTGGACTTGGACCGCAGGGGCCTACTCGACCGGCATTTCAATTTGCCGCCGAACAAAGACACGATAGCCGTGCCCAACAACGGTTACGTGGTGTTCCGGTTCAGAGCCGACAACCCGGGTAAGGTGTTCGTTACCGGTGGTAACCGCACGTACACGGGAGACGCCGGTCATTTACGGTATTTACGCGCTGTTCGTCCCGTATTCGGTTCGCTTTCGTCGGCCGTGATTTTGTTCGTTTTCCCGGTAACCGTGCGAATTTCGAGCGCGCCCCGTATACGAAAGTTTTCGAAAAACGCCGCCGCCGACGTTTTAGAGACTACGGTTTTAGGCGAAAAGCGGGAGGAGCGATACTTTTGACCGGAGCACTATTTCGGCTCGTATTCGGATTTACGGTACTATTAAAAATGGGCCGCGAAACCCTACCGGGGTAGGCCCGCGTCGGTGTTAAAACCGGCCGGTGGTAAAACGACCTGTACGTACGACGTATTCTCGTTCGGGATTCGCGTTATTCGACCAAGGTGGCGCGTCTTCTCCGTTTCGCCGTAAAAAACGAAAATCGCTAATCGCCCCGACCGTCGTTGCAGGCTATTGGCTGTTCCACTGTCACTTTTTATTCCACATCGTGATTGGCATGAACCTGGTACTCCACGTCGGCACACACGCCGACCTGCCGCCAGTACCCGAAAATTTCCCGCGCTGCGGCGACTTTTTACCGCCGGTCAGCTTACATTGATCCAACGTCACGTCCGTCGGTTCGGAAAAAACACAACACAAAAACCCAAGTGCTCATATATTAAGTAGTAACGCGACGCGGTATTATAACCACAATTTAGGGACGACGAAAGAAAAACGTACATCGGCGCGAACCTCGCGTTTCATACTTTGTGCGTTTTTTTTTCTATTTATTTTAATTTTTAACTATATATATGTATACACACACACACATATTCGTATACGTTATATATATAGATATATTGTACCCTAGAAATAACGCGTTACGCCATAACAAACGTATGTTATTTATCTAAATGTGTGTTATTATTAGTCACTCGTTCAATCGTTTTGTTTTCTCCTCCCCGATCGCGTAGTCTAAGTCATTTCACGATATTATTATAATCCGTATACCGGCTTTTTTTTTAAGCACGAACGTATAGTTTCCGTCTTGCCGTCCACCCCTGCCCGTTCTGGCACCCCACCCCCCCTAAATTTATAAATCTCGAATAGCTTGCCAATATTACCGTAACCGCGGGGTGTTTTTTTTTTTTTTTTATTCGCTTTACCGCAAATACCGATAACGGTTTTTTTTTTATTACGTATAAGTACTATTTATACAGCGCCGAATTCATTTTGTAAATAACGTTTCGACGACCATTAGTACGGTCTAGTTAAAATTGACGTATTCCGCGCATTAGAACGTTGTATAAATTAGAATAAACGTTTTATTTGTATTTGTAAAAAACCGATTATTTGTACTATATTATTATTATTATTATTATTCTTTTTGTGCTATAAACAATACGTTATTATTCTTCTCGGATTATTACGATTAAACATTTATCGATTTATAAAACGTCTCCGCGCTTGTTTTATCCGTCGACGGATGTACCACCAACCGGTGATGTTAAGTTTCGGTTCGTTTCGGAGACGTTCCGAATAAAAAGCCGATTTTCGTCGGTAATCATTTACGTGGTTCGATTCGTACGATTATTTTTCGAACCAGAAAAATCGATTCTCCCCCTTAAACGTTCTTCCATTCTAAGTCTGAGTTGGCGACCAGAATTGTTCTTTCCTATATATCCTAGTCTGGTTACGGGGTATTTACATTTTCGTAATCCGTTTTTCGTTTTCTTTTTTCGTTCTTTGCTTCTTTTTGTGTAACTGCGAAGCTTAAATAGTTTTTATCTAACGAGTTTATTACAAAAAAAAAAAATCGATTCCAGAGAGATAACGACGTTAGCCGGTCTATAGTTGTAATTGGGAGCGAAAACACCGGAAACACATTTCGAACTACGTACCGTGTAACGTATACTGGAACATATAATATTACTACACGAAATTATCTATTATATAATTGTCTCGAATCCGGACAATGAATCTAACGTCCGAACACGTCGCGTTTCTATCGTTACATAAAGCGTGATTTAAAAAAAAAAAAAAAATGAACTGTTCTATTACGGACGACAATTCGAACACATTCGATACAAACGATTATGAACGTTTCGACGAAGTAAATTAATCGGTTAGACGAAAATACGAAAAAATTAAAACGTCAAAAACGGGCGTCGCGGCCAGTGGAAGAATTAAAGCGTTCGTTTTCGTCAAAGTCTAACGAGTCCCAAAAACGAATTCTCCCCATGTCCACGCTTTCGTCCATGTGGATGTCCGTGGGCGAACCGATTTTCAAAAACGTTACGGCCGAACCGTTGTTGTTCACGGGCGTCCAGTTGACGGAGCTGAGGCCGGTCGACGGTACCCTGAATAAGCACGCGCGCGTAACGACGCAATTTTAATTACGGTACTCGGAACGTTCGACGATTGAATTCGAAAGTTGCGTTTTTACCCCGAACGAGCGAACGACGTCCAAATATCGACCACGATCGGCACTAACGATTTATCCGTTTCCGAGTCTTCCACGTTTATGTGGTTGCATCGTAGCGCGTAGCCCGTGTCGTCCGCGTGGCTAGCCCCTGTACACGTTATGTGTGTATATATATATAAGTTAATGCCCGTGGCGCGCTCGACATTTTCCAGTCGAAAGTTTTGACGAGGTAGGGAGAGGGATAATATCGACGCCGGATAAACGAACAGCACCCATCAAACGTGTGTTGCTCGTTCACCGGCGGACAACCGAATCGAAAAGAAATTCGATTTTTGGCCGACGGGCTCTCTGTAGCGTACGTGTAAACGTACAACGCGAAAATACGCCGCGCCTGGCCCGCCGTAACAATCGGTTTACGGTAATATACGCGAATTTCCGGCACGGTTTCCCGTGACGCGAGGCGAACCGGACCACGCGAACCAGCCGAACTTCGTGTTCCTCGGGTCCCCCACCAGAATCTTCGTCCGGTGTACCCTTAACCGGAACGCGAACGGTCGTATGCAGAGGGAGGGGGGGAGCATCAAAAAATCAAAACGAGCGTCCGGGCGTTTCGATTACCGTAATTTTCGTTCGACTTGGAGAACATCTCCGTCAGACTGTGCCGGCCGCGGTACCCGAATTGGTACATGTACACCGGAGACTTGTAGAGCCTGGCGTACATTTTAGCCGCTTTCACGATGCCCACGACGAACAGACGGTCGCTGATCATCTGTTAAAATAGACGCGGCCGCCGTGAACGTGTCGTTCGGCCGTTTCCGATTTTACTCGGTTACTTGGATAAAACCGTCCGTGTTTCCGACCGTCAAATTGCCGTCGCCCACGTATTCCTTTCTGACGAGTTCCGAAATTCGGTCCATCGTTCCCGCGGCCGCCGTGTAATTGTAGTCGAGTATGTGCGGCACGACACTATTCCAATTCCCGTCGATGTACTTCAACGTCGCCGCGTTCCCGATGAATTCTAAAACGGACGGCCGCTGGGTCATTTCGTTCACGGCTAGGGCGCGATCAGGGCTTGTAGCGTCGCAGACGAAATACGCGAACGTTTACGCGCTTAGCAACCCCTTGGAAAACAAAAGTTTCGCCAGGAATTCATTCTTACCGAGGTCGCGATTTCTACGTGGAACTACTAGCCCGTCGATACGAACGCGCGGCAATGGAAACGATCGGTTAGATCGATAACGGTTAGAGACGCCAACGAGGAAACACTATACGGGAACGTTTCAAAAAGGAAAACGACACCGGAAACGCGAGACAAATTTACGAAACGTTTACGACGTGAAACGCGTTTCGTTTCGGCTATTTTCGCGATCGGGCAAGCTACAAGCCCCACCGTCTCATAAACGATACATAACGATAATTATAGCTCGGACGTTGTCGATCGTTTCCCGACTTGTCCGGACGCGTCGTCGAGTAAGTTACGAATTATCGTTTCGCGCGATTACGGTACCTAGCCCGAACGTTTTTCGTAATTTCCGATAGTTTCGTCGATAATCCGCGATTTACGATAAAACGTTGGCCGTTTCACGTTTCCAACGTTCGGTTCGACGAGAATCGAAAACGACTTTTTTCCTATCGTACGATTCGAGTATTTCTAGACGGTTTTTTCGGTTTAGCGCGACAACGTCCGAACATGTAGCGTATCAACGTCGGTTACCGGATCCCGGGTAAAGTCCCTCGTGCGTGGTAAGACTGGTCAGCCACGGGACGTCGGCGGCCATACCTTTGGCGAAAATCCGATACGGTAGTTCGCTGATGAACGCCTTTTCGCCGGGCGATTCGACCACCGGCCCGAAAGGCGAGTACGGGTTGTACATGAACGGCTGCGCGTAATTTAATAAACGTTTCGGGCGTCGAATAATACAAATATTGTATAACCGGTTGCCCGTCGGCACTTACGAAAAATATTTTCACCGCTTCCAATATCTGTTTGGCCGGTCTGCCGGTCAGACATTTCACCAACTCCGCGGACGGGCGCGTTGGACAGCCCAAGTGGTGGCCGATCGCCGCCGACTTGGCCGGCACGTCCTCGGCTATTGTCCAAGGGCACAACGCCGTTCCACTCTGCGAGAACACCTTTCGAAAAAGTCCTGCGCGCGACATAACGTATAAAACCGTCGAGAACGTGATAAACGTATTGGGCGATTCGTTAGACTTTTTTCTATATCGAATCGTACGTTTTTACTGGCGCTACGCTACTACGCGTTTTAGCGGCCCGCGTTTCGGCGCCACGAATTTTCGCGCACATACAGAGGGTGGGTGTGGGGGGGAGACTTGAGCCTCATGAATAGCCAACGTTCGAATTCCGCCGTTCGGCATTATTTACCGCCGCTGATCAAATCGAAACGAAAAATCACGTCCATCACGTGCTAAACCCAGCCCGGTGAGTTCTACGCGCCATATTTCGATACGCTTTTTACGTTCGTTTTTTTTCCAACGTCCGTCCGATCAAAACGTCGCCGCGTTCGTCTATCTCTCGTCCGCCCCTTCACCACACACACACACACACACACACACACTCGCCGACAATCGCGGCGAACAACACGTTGCCCGGTTATTTATCGTAATTATAAAAACCGTACGAATTTTAACCTCTAGATAGCGGCGATAACATATGATAGTGTACGCTGGCACCTCCGGCCGACATCCCGCTAATCGTCACGTTATCCGGATCGCCTCCGAAATTTCCGACGTTTCTCTTGACCCACTTTAGGGCGTGCATTTGATCTTTCAGTCCATTGTTACCGGACACCACGGCATCTCCGGTGCTAAAAAACCCTAAAACGTTTACACGAATTATTCTCGGCATACGTTCGATTTACCTACCGCGCGGTTCGTAATCGCGTTTACGTTATAATTGGCTAATATAATAACAACAATATTATCTCCGTCACGATCGACACACAATGAATTCGAATTACGGCGGTTTCTAGACTTGAGAAAATCTAAGGTTATATCAGACAATTACGTCTTCCGGCGGTTTACGCTGTTTTTGTTTCGCGTTTTCGTTTGCGTTAATCGGCGACTAAGCGATTTCCGCGGCGTTTCCCGTATGTATTTGTAGAAAAACGGAGACAACGTAATCGATTAATCTTTTAATTAAACGTAACGTTAATTTTTCGAACTATATAAACAAATAACGTTCCGTGGCTAGAACAATCACGAAAGGTTTCTTTTTGTTTTCGAGAAAAAATAGTTTTATTTCCCTCTTGAAATAACGATTTTGTTCGTTTATACGTTTGTTTATCCGATAGCGTGAATGTGAGAAATATCCACAGTTTTTCTCGTAATATCCTTTACGCGCGCTCTACGAAATCCACACGCGCGAGTAAACGAAACAAAAAAAATGAACGCGTTTCGTTCGTATCGTATTCCGAACGTGCGAATACAATATCGTCTACGTATTACCGATTGGGCCGAGCCTGTAGTTGATCGTAATCAAAACGATGTCTTTGTCCAAAATGAAGTCGGGCTTGAAAGCGGATCCCTCCAGGAACATGAAAGCCCCTCCGTGAATGAACACCAACACGTTGAGGAGTGGATGGTTTTCACCCTTTTTCGGGAGCTACAAAATTCGAATAGAAACAACGGGCCCGGGCGTTCGACCCGGCTGCGCGGAAAATCGTAATTCACAAGGCCGGGCGTCTCGACTTTTATGAACGGGTTACTCGCTTTTTAAATTGAACGCGCTAATTTCGAGCACGTATAGAAATGAAGTCCGATCGACAACGGCGTACCGAAATGTCGGTTACGGTAAAATCCGAACGTCCGCGTCGACGGAACAACGCTACGTCCCGGGGGGAGGAGACGTCGTCGCGATTTTCGAGAACCCAATTAAGAAATGCCGACACATTGGCCTTCGTCCGTGTCGTCGAAGTATATAACCGAGTGGAGTGGACGGGACACAATAACGAAATCGCCCAGCCTTATCCGCAACATGGTCGAGACGTCCACTAACCGTTGGTGTGTACACGTTCACGTACAGGCAGTCCTCGTCGCCTTGTATCTGATAGCTCCCGTGATCGTATTGGACGCATTTGCTTCCCGGCGCGGACGCGTTCCACACGCCTAGCCAAGGTTCTTTGGGCCGAGCCTCCTAAACAACGGCGACAATTATGATAACGAAACGAAATCCCTATGTAGGTAAATCCGTAGTAATAATAATATCTGTGCCGCGTAAGGGGACGCGCGCGAGCGACGAGGGCTTGTTGAAAAAAAAAACGACCGAACGACGGACGGCAACCAGTTACCGGTAGCGAACATTACGACGGGCAATGGACGCGAACTTGCTAAAAGATACGTCGTCGACGACCGCCGAACATACGCGGCTTAACGATATTTGACCTTTTATTTACCGCGGCCCGACGTCGAAACGTTAAATATTAAATAAAACGTTACGACGTTGAGGAACATCGTCGGGATCGCCCGATTCGAAAAATGTCGTATCCGTAGATCGATCGCGAAAATGGCGTGATTTCGTTGGTTAATCAATTCCGATTCGCGAACCGAATCGTGACACGAGAAACAAAACGATTAGGCGTACTACGATTGATTTTCGTAATACGTCGATCGATCGCACTGAATTTCGCGGAGTCACGTATATACGCGTTCCTGACAGTCGCGCGGACGTCGTCCGTTAAACGGACGTTTCGCGGCTATAATAATAACGACGACAATAACGTTTACCTGAAATCTCAACTCTCCCACCGGAGCCGCGGCGTACGGGATCCCTTCGAAGCTGTAAAACGTTCTTCCTCGCCACGTTTTCGACAACAGCCCGGACACGAGTCCGCTTTCGGTTTCCACTACGGGCGTCGATCGCGCGCAACACCCCAAAGTCCACGACAACAAACAGACGGCCGCGATCCGCGCACTTTTCGTCATTGTCCGCACGGACGACGACATTTCCGACCGATAATTTATTCGCGTCGAGCGCCGCGGCACGTTTGACCACTGTTGTTTACGAATAACAATAATGCACGGGACGTGTTGCGCAAAGCGCGTTTCGATTGGTCGGACGGTATGTTTACCGCGTTCGTTGTCGGTCCCCACTCATCTGTTGTGTTTCGGGACAATGCCAACCACCGGGTATGTGTACGCTCGACGGGCCGACGATTTCAAGGGATTGTTCGTTCCGTTCGGCTCGACGTCCAGTTGGTTCGCGCCGTTCGGGCACCTTCGGTCCGAGAGAAAATTGTCCGATAGTTTTAAACACGTTACTCGCCGAAACGATTCGTCAAAACACGTTTTTATTCGCCCATAAATCGTCCCACGATTCGAAAACTAACAGCGGAGCTTGTTGGCGGCGTCTTTACTCGAATACTTTTCAAATATCCGATACGCCGACTTGTATTCGAAAAACGACCGGTAATCGTTTTACCTAATTAATGGTATTTATAAAACTACCTTATCGGTTGTTTCGCCGTAATTATATCGTATTCGTTTAGTTTTTTTTTTTTAGTTCGTTTTATCTCGTATCATTTATTCCGTACACTTATTTAACAGACTTTCGCCCCGTCTATGTAAATACGTTAAACGAAACGTTACGCGTTTATTTTACGTAGGAAATAAATCGCTGAGCGCCGTCGCGTATTATATTTTTCGTCGTTCATTTTCGTTTTTTTATTACGTCCCGCGTTTATTTTTAATGCGATACGCGACGCGTCCAACGCCGTACGTGTAAATAGGCGCACAAAGTTATCTCGATTTATATAATCGTTATTCGAATTTACACGCTAACGACCGTATTGTAACAAACAAGCGTAAGTTATACATCCGTGTAGGGAGCGATAATAATATAAATACGTCTTAATCGGTCCAAATAGGTCCGAATCGAACGACGAACTCGCGGTGTATTTGTATTGCCGCTAACGACAAATATTATTGTATTAAACGACCGTTTAAACTTTAACTAAAATATTTGAGCGCCGACTCCACGATAATGTCGCGCGCTATTCCATTTTACCGATTATTTAAAACGTAAAACCGTTACGGGCTCCGGGGATTATTGGCGGTAAAACAATATCCGCGAGCTTATCTTTCGAAAATATCGCGTATCGTAAATATTCGTCGGCGTAGCGGCAGCTACGAACTCGTCGAAATTCTTTATCGAATCTTAATATCCCGTGAACATATTCGCGTTCGCCTAGAATGGATAAACATATTCAGTAAATATATAAAACCGCGTGTCCGTTATGCGTGTAGACGTTCCGCGCTAATGAGTTACTAACGCAATTAGTGTTAATGCCTAATCATGTAGACTCTGTTCCTTGCGTGGAAAACATTTCGATCGTAAAACGACTTTTACGTCGATTACGAAATACTCGCTGTTAATTACCACTCGAGGTATTGAAATAGTATGTAAATGTGAGCCAATTTCGTACCGTAATTGCCGGTAGTTTTTCAAAAAGAAAAAATCGTCAAATGTAATTAAAACACGTTGAACGTTTCGAAAAATACGAAAAAAAACTCAAAAGAAAATCGTACAATCGTATGGGAAAAAAAACGTTTTTTTTTCCGTGATCGACCCCGGAAACTTTTATTTAAGCGTTTATAAATAAGCGAGACGATGATATTCCGAATACTTAATAAATAAATAAGCCGTCGTAATAATTATACGTTATAAACGTGAAATCGAAGGTATGAGTCACGTATAGGTCGCGATGTTTTTTCATCATAATTAGTAAGTAATCGACACAGATTTAAAAAGTTCGGGTGTACTATTCTATTTGCATATTTTTAAACCGACGAACGAACGAAATCTCAAAAGTGTTATCCGGAAAAAGGCTATCCAGGTGTTCTCAAAAATGACAATTGGTCGATATTTTTGAAAAAAAAGTTAGAAATAACTACGAAGTTCACGCGAAAACAATAAAATGAAACGCTAAGCTTCGTTATTTCTCAAGGTTTACACAAAGCACGTCAGTAGGAAAGTACGACTATACGGACAAATAGTCGTTACTTAAGAAAATTGGGGCCACATAGTATAGTCGTGCGTAGATTAGTAAGTGTAGTTCGTCAAAATTAGTAACATGACCTACACTAGGTGGCCTACGACGTTAAAAAAAACATTTTTTTTCTGCTCGATCAGTTTCGAGATATCTTTTACGATTTTAGTACGTTAATTGACCGATTTTTATTTCGAAAATATATCGATAAGGTCGGCGGACTCGATTCGATAACCGTCGTGCGTGCGATTTCGTTCGAGGACAATAAGCGTTTCTGATATATTTAGACGATTAACCCAATTAGCGCGTACATTTTCTTAAACCTAACAACGTTCATAATAAAACATTATTAAAACTGTATCGATTAACGATAACGAAAATAATTTATTAGAATGGAATTTCACGGAAAAATTAAATGGTTATAGGGACACGAACGAGCGTCGTTATATTCGCGGTTAATTGAACGCGTAAATTATACAATAACGCGTACGACGATAACTACAAATGTTTACCAATCTGTTACAATTTTCGAACAGATAGTTCGCGCGCGCGCATTCTATTATACGTATTTATAATATTCGATTGAAAAAACGACGTTCGACTGTACATATTCAAAGGTGGACGGAGTTACTTTTAATTCAAAATTTTCGAAGTTTCTGTTTTTCGAAAAAATTTTCGAAGAAAAATTCGAGCTCGGTTACACGTGAAGTCGAGAAAAAATGATAAACGTCGTTATATTTCGAGTTTATTAAACGAAACAAACCAACCTAAGTTATCGGTAGGACAATAGTTTAGCAAAAACGAAGTACCGTATTATGGGAGTCGCGTAAATTTAATACGCGCGATTGTCATTTCACGACAAATATTTCGAATGACCACGGGAACGTACGACAAATTCGGCCCTATTTACGAAATTGGGACGTATCCGAGCAAGTTCGTTGTTTCGAACGATAACGGATAACGTCGAACGACTGGCCGAGTAAACAATAACTGGCAAGTTGGCTCGTTGAGCGTTCGAGAGCCTTGCGCCATATCAGCGTGGACGAGATTTAGTTGCGTTCGTCGATTCACGGTTATCACGAGCGCGTCATTCCGCCCAAACGACGCATTTCGATTAAAAATACTAAAACGCACGCCCGGCCCGAATGATTTACGGTACTCGGATTTAGGGACCCGCGGGATTTGTCTAACGTTCGTTTCGCGTACAATTCAAATAAGCACCGTATACGTGCGCGTGTTTATATTTACATACCCGAAAACGATAACGCCACGACGAATCGCGCTAGTTGAATTTTATTATCGGCTGTGTTTACAATTACTGTAGCAAATATTGCGTTTTTCGCTCGACACCGCTCGCGCGTAGATCTACGTCGTTGATACGAGCGTATTATAAATTATTCGGTTTTTTCTCGTAAAATATGGCGTCGAAAACGCGATAAGACGAGTGTCTAAGACTATATATATATATATACCAACGCTCGAATACCGCGGACGCGATTATATAGTTAAGTATCAAACCAGTGTGAACCGACCCGACACCGATTCACGTCCCGACGACACACGCAGTGGACCAAGTCGTAATCGTCACAAGTCTAGCTCGTCTCCGGAACACGGTCTGTACACTTTATTACAAATAAATTCGGCGGGTAAAACGACAATCGACGCGTTTAAATGTGCCGAGGGATTCGAAGGCGTTTCGCGATGTACGACGATTTTGCGGCAATATTCGACGTTGCGATTCGGCATGAATTCGTTTTTACGTTAAAAACGGTTATTCGCTTGTACGTACAGTAAATCGCCGAGTATGCTGGACGCTCCCGAGCAAACTGTCCGAGGGCAGTTGTCGATTTTTTCGATTCATTTCCTCTTCCATGACCCGAACATTTTCCCGGTTTTTTCTTCGTTTCTGTTTTCGACCGCCCGGCAATACGTACGTTAGCGGTCAATATCGCGTAATTACGCGGTTCGGATTATTCTCGACGCGAAATCGACATCTACACGGAGGAACTTTTCCATCGTTCGCGCCGTGACGCTATTTTCCGCGTTCGTTTCGCCTAATATCGTTATTATTTCGATTCGTTACGCGTTCGTATAATCGAATTTGTATCCGTTACTCCGCTTATTGTATGGTTACGAATGACACGATGGTCCTGAGTTTTTCAAAAAACGTAATGGAAAACGAAAGACTAGAAAATATATTGTTCACGACTAACGAAAGTCCGCGCGTTTATACGATTCGTAAACTGGTTAACGAATTACCGGTTACCCGTTTTATCGGCGAAACAATCGATAGGTTTGCGGTATACCGTGCGTACCGTGGTATCTTCGAATACCCGATACGCGTCCGTTACGACTGGTCCCGTCGAAAACTTCGAAATGTCCGAGTTACGTCGCGATTATTATTGAACAGTACCCGTGTCGTAAACGATTCGTTGGGAGGGTGTACGTCGACGTAGATCACGTCGCGAACGTTTTTACTATTGGTGTGTCGTGTATCCGTTTCAGACGAGAATTACGGAAGAAACTGTTATGGCCGCGACGTCGTGGTATCGTTCCATTGCGGGCGTTTTGCTACTGTTAACCATCTGTTCCTGCGGTTGTCGTTCGCAAGACGCCGGTGGCCTCGACATTGTGACCCCAAGAGTTCGCGTTGAATCCGGCGAATTGTCCGGCGGGACCGACCGCACTGTCTTTTCCGGCCGTCTGCTGTACACGTTTTTGGGCGTACCGTACGCCAGCCCGCCGGTCTACAAAAACCGTTTTAAGGTACTGTCGTTGTTTGCATCGGCCGAGAGGTTTTCGCGGTCGCGTCGACCGTACGTATCGACGCGACGACTTTTTCGGGTAACCACCGTGACTCGTCCGACACAGATATCATCGACTCGGACTGCCGCTTCCTTAATTCGTCGAGTTTTTCGAACCATCTTGGAAACGTTTACACGTCTACGTACTTAATTCCGCGTCGACACGACGACAGCTTAATTTATCGCAATTTTCGTCCGTGTAACGTCGATTAACAGGCACAATTACCGAAACGTAAAGCAAATTAAAAATGTGAAATCGGACAGTGGCGTATTTAGACCTGAATTTCGGAGGGGAGGATTAATTTTTAAATAAATAAATCGGATGACCCTAACGAAACGAGACACTTTATAAACTTTAATAGATAATTGACTTTTAACGAACACGTTATATTATTACGTGTATTGAAGTTTAAAAATATTTTAGTTTTTCGTTATTATTGACTAAAAATATACGTCTCGTATGAAATGAAATTTTCCTAAAAAATTTCGGGGGGGGGATTCTCCCCCCACCCTGTTAGTAACACACTGGAATCGGAAAATGTTTGAAAATAACATGGGCTATAATCGAGAACAATGTCTACCGCACGTCGTCGTAAATATAATAACGATAATAATTACGAGAAGACGAAAAAGGCCGATAATGTAATAATTCCGACGATTACCGGAACCGTTTTAACGGTTTACGGTAGTTGTTTTTCGTAAACACGTTTACGACGTATTATGTGTTGAACAATTACGTAGTTTACCCGAACGGAAAATACAATTAAAAAACGAACCGACTTTCCGTGATTACCTAACGCAACTTTGGCATTCTATATAATTATAAAGATAGTCGAGGTTAACGTGTTTACACCAACACGCGTATCTCTGACAAGTATACAGTCCCATCGCCTTATTCTTAAATTTTTTTATATCAAACTCACGAACTATAACAGAATTGTTGTACCCAAACTAACGAACTACAACAAAACTGTTATAACTATCTACATAATCTACTTAAACTCCGTACGTTCGATTTCATTTTTATACGATTTTCTATTACTTTGGCCGACGTACTTTTCGTATTATATTTGACGTCCGGTTTTTCTTTCTTATACACGTTTCGAAAGTACCGAATATATTAAACCCCGGTCGTCCGTCTAAATTTCAGGAACCCCAACCCGTGAAACCATGGGTGGGTGTGTGGAATGCCACTATACCCGGGAGCAACTGCATCGGATTCGACCACGCGTCGTTCAAAGTGATTGGTCAAGAAGATTGCCTATACCTCAACGTTTACACGCCGAAGGTGAGTAAAACGCACCCGGACGGCTACCGGTGGTCTCGGGAACGTTTTTACGAACGCGTTTCCGAATTCGATTTATCAGGGCCGATTTCGTTTCGAACGGGAGTTTTCGTACGCCATTACGAGACATCGGCTCGTTTCGTTCATCTTGAGAAAACGTTGTATAAAAATTGTTCTCCCCCGCACTCCTATACACGCGTACATATTTTCAACGGCGCAAACAATTGTTCGTTTCGTCAATCTCTGTGGCCGTCACCACGCTCACGCCAAACAACGGCTCCGTTGTCGGCTTTGCCGAGCGTGTCTCTAAAGCGGCGTTCGAACGACGCGCGATAATAAATGGGTGGCGTATTTATGGGGGGGGGAGGGACCGATAATATAGTTGTAGGTAGTCGGTTTATTTTGTAAACTATAACGAACGAAACGAAATATTTTAACGTTTAATGGAAGTATTTCTTCGATTTCGTTAATTTATTTTTACACGAAACTATTTATAAAATTATAATAAAAGCGCGATAATATCGGCTTTTTTAAAATTATTTCGTTATTATGACACTCTCCCCCCCACTCCTCCAAGAAAAAACCGTTAATAAATACGCCACCGATCGAAATTAATGCCGCGCGATTCCGTTGTACGGCAGCTGCCCCGAGACGGATTGATCGCCGGCGGTCTGATGAACGTGATCGTGTACATCCACGGCGGGGCGTTCCAGTTCGGCGAGGGAGTCCAATACGGTCCGCAATACCTTTTGGACGTCGACGACTTCGTGTACGTCACGATCAACTACCGCCTCGGACCGTTGGGTTTCGCGACCACCGGCGACGAGACGCTGCCCGGCAACAACGGTCTGAAAGACCAAGTGGCCGCCCTCAAATGGATCCAACGGAACATCGCCGCGTTCGGCGGCAATCCAGGCGCGGTGACCATAGCGGGCATGTCCGCGGGCGGAGCCAGCGTCCACTATCACACGTTGTCGCCGATGTCGTCAGGTTAGATGTTTAACACGAGTGGTGCTACGCGTTCGAAATCAGAGACCATGCCCGCGAATATCTCGAGCGTTTTCAACGACGAGCCAACTTTCGACGGTGTCTCGGAACCAAAATCTTAACTGTCCGGGTAATCGAAACGCGCGACCGTGTCGTACTCGACAATTGTATTAATATTGTTTCATTACGACCCCCGGCTGTTCGTCGCTCGGTATTTCGAACGTTATAATATGTTTGCGTTTTCCGTAGATAATATCAGCGATAGTAGAACTTGAAAACATTTGCTAAATGTACGTAAAGGTCAACGAAATGGAAACCAATTCGACCGGTGCGGTGGATAATCCCAAATTCGAACGGAAACCAACACGGCATTATATATATATATATATATATTCGAGGGTAGCCAACGTGGTTTTTGTCCATTTACCCGCCCGGATTGTTTTCGTTAAATTTTGAATCGTTTAAATTTTAAAAAGCGAGAAAGATATAAACAATTTTCGAATTCTTTCTAGACGACAATAAAAATACGTAGAATACTAAGCAGGTATTGCGTACGAATTATATAAAAAAACAGAAATCGTAAAATTCGTCGAGCGTTCGAAGTAAGTGAAGCGTGGTGGCCCTTTGCGGGTTCACGGATTATTCACAAAAACGCTAGACACCGTCGAAACACGTCGTGGTGGTCGCGAAAAGGCACGTCGTACGTACGCTATACGCGAAATTCACGCGCGACATACAAGTCCAGTACGTTATTCTTTCATCGTCGTACTACCGAAAGTGGTAAAAAGTCGGACGAATATTAACTGTCTCGAAAAAGCGATTTAGGGAATCGTATGTGGTCACGTATCGTGTTTATAATATCGTTACGCGCAAACGCAGGTTTGTTTAATCGAGTGATCGCCGAAAGTGGAAGCGCGTTTTGTCATTGGGCCCAAACCGAAAACGCCGTACAAAAAACGAAAGAATTGGCCGAGTATCTCGGATGTCCCACGTACTATTCGAAGGACACGGTGAAATGCCTCCGGTCCAGACCGGCGTTGTCCATCGCCAATTCTCTGAAAAACTTCTTGGTAAGCGATTCTTATTTTCACGTCGTTTAACGCCGACATAATTCCCGTTCGCCGTCCCTTCCAACCAACAACAACACAACCGGTGCAGACCTCCTTTGCCACTTCACTCGATCACCCTCCCCGCGTCCGACCACAAGCCCCACCACCGTATCCCTTTGTATCACGTTATATCGCCCGTTTCCTTCGTCACTGTCACTCTGTCTCTTCTCTTCTTAAACCACAACGTCATCTCATAATCACTCTTCTAGCGCCTTTAGAGCCTATACTTCTACGCTACTTCTTACGTACCTGTCTCTTACTCGATCAGTTCTCAAACATCCTCGTCTTCGGTACGTTCGCGTCATTTTTTACCAGACTTTTTCGTCCAACGCGTGTATGGCATTGACGGGTCTCACCGCCGTCTTATAAAATCTATTTATATATATATCGTTCGCTTTTTCTAACGTTACAAGCCATGGAAGTACAATCCATTTACGCCGTTCGGTCCCGTCGTCGAGACGGCCGGCGCCGAGCGATTTTTAACGGACTCGCCGGAGAAGTTGCCGGCCCATGACGTCCCGATGCTGTTCAGTTTCACCACGGACGACGGCCTTTATCCGTCCGCCGAGTTCGTGACGTGCGACGAGACTTTAGCCGAACTGGAGTCCAAATGGGACGACGTCCTGCCGTTCGTGCTCGACTACAATTACACGATTTCGGACGAGTCCCTAAGGAGCGAAATCGCGCGGAATATTAAGACGTTTTATTTCGGAAACGAAACCGTATCGGCGAACACCAAACAGAACGTCGTCGAAGTAAGTGACAACGGTGAAAATCGTAAACGTTTCAACGCGCAGTATCGAAATGCACGTAGTACTCGCGGGACGGGTTAGGTCGCGTTGACAAATTTTCCTGTTTGCGAAAAAAATTCTATTACGCCTAATTATTAGCTACTCGAGGACGTTCCGTATTACAACAACGGGGAACGGATTCGATGTATCGAACGAAACGGTAACGACCGAATTTGTATATTTGCGTACGGGTGAGCGTTTCTGTTGGTAACGAAATGGAAATTAGGGCGCGAGTTCGCGAGAAACGCGTAACTGGTTACCGGCGGTCGGTGTTTGCAGATGACTTCGGATAGGATGTTCAAAGAGCCGGTGGCCAGAGCGGCCAGACACTTGGCCTCGAGGAACACGTCGCCGGTGTACTTTTACGAGTTCGGTTACCGGGGCAAGCACTCGCTGTCGAACAAATACAGCAGGACCGGACGTTCGGACGGATTAGGTGATGACCGGAAAACGGCGACGACCGTACGTGCTGGGACGGTCGAATAATAATAATCGCGTCCGTCGAATTTTATGTCCGCCGCAGGAGTGTCGCACGGCGACGACACGATGTACATCACGAAAACCAGGTACGGGCGTCCGGAAGACGACGCGGACGACGCCAAATTGATTCCGGTCATGGTCAACGTGTGGACGTCGTTCGCGAAGACGGGGTACGTACGCAACAGGGTGACGACGCCGACCGCCAAAAAACACTAGACCCCCAAATACAAATTTGATCGCCCCCCCGTACCGGCGGCGTTTACTTTCGTTTCAGAATCCCGAGCGCGGCCAACGCGACCGTGTGGCCGCCAGTGTCCGTCAATCCGGCCGACCCGCTGAAATTGGTTCGGATCACGCAGACGCGAACGTTCGTGGCCGGTGAACAATCGGACCCGGGGAATCACACGTTCTGGAGCACGCTACCGCTGACGGAGTTCACCATCCAGTCGGCGGCCGGTGCCGGAAGCCACACGGAACTGTGAACGGTCGTCTCGTCCCGTTCGGTTGATACGGCGATGGCCGCCCACAGTGTGTCCACCAACGGCGACCGACCACCGCCGAACGAACATAATCGCCGTCGTCGTTTCACGTGTAGACGCGCATAATAAACGTAGTTGGAAACGAATTTGACTCGTTCGTATCGTCACGCCCGCGTGTCGAATAATCGCCGACGAAACGTTGGTCTTTTAATATCGCGCGATTCCAATCGCCCCCCCCCCCGTAAGTATTATTACTATTCGTCGTGACTAACGTCGGTGGTAAACGACCTAAACCAATATATATATATACACGTGCGCGTTGGACGATTATTTTTGCCTTTACGGCGAATTTAATTCGAAAATAAACGCGCGCGTCATCGTAACACCTATTCGTCCGCAATATTTATAACGAATCGTTATTTTACGTTGTAACGCGCTGAAACAAACTCGTTATTTCGTTTAAACGAGTATAATTACGAGACTGAAACGTCTAATTGTGTTATACTGATTAATCACGACGGTCGGCTAATATTTTTGTGTCTGGAGAAAACGCCGTCGTAAACGAGAGTAGTCTTATTTCATAACCCCAGAGCACTGACAAACGAAATATATTATAAAAAATTAACACAAAACACATTACACCAAGTTCGTAATATTTACATTCTTTATTTTTAGTGCTTTATATGACTTCAAAATACATATATACATTTATATATATATATAAATAAACTTGTAAGGAAAAAACAAATTGTATTGAATATGAAATAATTTTAAACACACATACACACATATATGTACGAGTGCTTAAGTATATATATATATATAAAACTATATAAGGAATAGACTAAACATTAAATAAGCGAGCGCTAGTTTTAATCTCTTTTAGAACACCGAGTATAGAATTGTATTTTGGAAAATTATTTTAATTTTCAAAAATATACATTTCGCTAGCAACTTCAATATTAACAAAAATATTAAAATTTAAATCGTCGATACAATTTTAAAAAAAAATTATTCGAGTCAATTATTCCGTAACAATATGTAGACCGATTATTCAAAATAATTCCATTGTCATCGTGAAAACACGTTTTTAACATAAAATACTTATTACTTAGGAAATATTTGACTTGGTTCCACAAAATATTTTTATTTAAGATCAAAAACCGTTTCACATAATTTATCCTTAAAAAAATAATTAAATCTTGACCAAATAATGAATATAAAACAATATATAAAACGAAAGATGCAGTACAAGAGTTAACGACATGAACTGTCACGACAGTCGACACGTAGTCATTTTTTTAACGTTACACACAATCGGTTTATGCCAAGGTCGTTTAGACGGATCATTGACATCGTCAATGGGAGCCGATGTACTCCCAATCTGCCGATCTAAATTATTAATGTTTAACAATTAATACAAAACTAGGCGAATTCGTTAAAACTTCGTAATTATATTCGTGCCAGTTACCTTTAATTAATTTCTCGGTTATAAATTCTTCTTCGTTGTCTGAAGGCGTTTCACACGAATGATAGTTGAACAAATATGGTAATACAGTCATGTTATGCATGGAATCACCACGCAACGGAGGAATAGGTACTTTTTCTGACGTTCTTGGATGTCTACAAACAAACCATCTAAATTGGGAATAAAATAAACCAACATTAAATCGTAATAATACAAGAACATAAAAATAATAAATAAATATTCAGGATTTTTTGAAATAAAGTAAAAATTAAACTAGCGCCTGAAAATTGCCCAGATCATTTATATTACATTTATGATACCAAGCGAATACAAAATAAAAATTAATACGTAAAAAAAATGGAGGCGCTTAGCAGTGGAACTTTCGAATGTATTTATTAAAAAGTAATACTAATTATTCGTCTATTATTTAATTTCAAAATCTCGAGACACATATAAACCAATTACTGAAATTTGTATTACTATTAATAATAAGAATCAAAACTGATCTACAATGGGTATTAAATAAATCGATTCCTGATAATTACTTAGACTTACGGATGTGTTTGTATTGTTCGTAGAGTAAACCGTTTTTTGGGGTCTTTTTTAAGCATTCCAATTAGCAGAGATCTCAAAGGTTCTGTCACATAGCTTGGAATTTTGATGTTACACTTCCCGATCGCTTCAAACAATCTATACACATTGTCGCCTTCAAACGGATACTCTCCTGTTACTAAATTATACCTTAAACATAAAAAAAAAAAACGTAATTCTAATACCATTTTTACTATAAAACGCGTTAATAAGTGAACGAAATTTATACAATGTAACACCGCTGCTCCATATGTCTATTTTAAAACCAGAATACTCATCGGCCCCATTCGCTATTTCAGGAGGTTGAAACGCCGGTGAACCTTGACTAGATGCACAAATACCTTCAGGATCAAACGGCGACAGTGCCTAATAATTTCCAATAAAAAATTTTTAAACGGATTTATTTCATTTTATTAATATAATTTTAACTTACTTCGGCAGTTCCAAAGTCTGATATCTTAAGTGTTTCATCAAGTGTGAGCAATAAATTTCCTGGTTTGATATCTTTGTGAATTATTCCGCGACTGTGTAAATACTCTAGTCCATTTATTAATTGACTAAAATAACTATAACAATAAAATGTTAAAAAAAGGATACGATCGTTATAATTTATCAATTATTTGAATAACTACTTGTGAGCTTGCCAACATGGAAATTTACTGCCTGGAGAGTGCTCTAGCATATCTTGAAGACCACCCACACAGTATTCCATAAGAAGATACATTTTTTCCTTTTCTTCGTTCACTATCACATCTACCAACTCAATGACATTCAAATGCCTCAACGTTTTCAAAAGTTGTATTTCACTAAAAAAATAAAAACAAATTTCAGTTAAGCATATTCTTCAAATTACGATAATTTACCGATTATTATTTCGTAATATATATCGCAAATATTTCGCTTAATTTGATCAATTCTTAAGCACAAGTTTATTTTTAACAAATAGGCATTAAATAAAAATAACTAATCTGGCATAAATCGTACGAGCAATTATAAGCGTTTATTAATCGTATTTATATAGATGTACCTCCAAGAGTAGGAGGTACACAATTTTAGATAACCTATCGCAATATATGGATTATAGACGCGATATACTTAAAAATAATCTCCGATTTATAGCAGGTATCAAATACCTATATACGCTATAAAATATCACGTATACGTATTTTATAAATATATAATATCGATTCAACTACTAAATTACCGGTATATCTGTTTACTAATGTCTAATGTTAGTAATAGTGAAAACAATCTTTGTCAAAGTATCGAATTAAACAATACTACACCTATAGGTAGACAGAATAAGTAATAATTTGTATACGCACATTTTACCATATACTAAACAAAATATATGAAATAATATCAAACGTTTGGTAAAAAAGTGAATATTTAAACATTCGTTAAACCTATATGTATATGCACGCATTCGTACATGATACCCGCAATTGGATGGAAAAATATTTTCTATTACGTTAAACGAATTATGACTCGCCGTATATTATATAACGATTTATACCTAAAAGTATATTGACGCTGAACCCAATTGTCAAGGAAAATAATTATTCCCTCGACCAAAGTTATAATTATTGAGAAAAGCGATTCGCGGAGATTAGAAACTTAAATAATTTTTTAGAAATACAAAAAACCCGTATAATTTAAACGTAATACGTACGCCGTATCGTAATTTAAACGACGGTTAAATCGCGTTCGGACAAAATATCTAAAGAGGTACTAAGACACGCGTGTCCGATCCGACACAAAAACAAAACGTATCGGTATTATTCGTGATAATATTGCCGACGGGTTACACAACATTACTTGAGCACGTTTTTTTCTCCGTTCGGTATGCGCTTGAGTTTCTTCTTTTTCAGTATTTTCGCGGCGCGCCGAACGAGCGTCTCCGAGTCCAGGACCTCTTTGACTTTACCGTAACTGCCTTCGCCCAGCAAGTCGCCCATCACGTACTTGCCGACCATTTTACACGGTTTCTTTTGCGCCCGGTACACCACCTCGTCCGGATCGAATGAACTGAACAGACCGGCGGCGGCGGTGACAGTGGGCGCGCATTCGTTCGGCGACCAATCGGCCGGCACGTTCAACATCAAATCTTTGAACACGTCCTCGTCATCTTCCCGAGCGGACGGCACGACGTCGCCGTCGTGTTTGCTCCGTTCCGTCATAGCGTCTCACGCCATTTTCCGCGCACGTCCGTCGTCGTTTCAGTAAACGATAAAACGAACGGACCAAAAACAAAAAACACCGAACCGTCGCACTTATTCGACCGACGAGAACAACGACCGCTACGACCCCGGACAACGGTAACTACTGGCCGACGAACGACTTTTTTAACGTACGTAAAATCGCCTTATCACGAGCGTTGTTAACGACGGTGATAAATACGTGCACATTGTACGGTAAACACGCAGCCAGATACCGCCGTCGTTCCACTCGCGGCGTTTTTCGTGTCGTGGTCGGCGGCCTTGCCGCCATACGCGCGAGTCCAGAAGAGGGGGGCCCCGATTGTTTACGGTACCACGTCGTTATCGAAATAGCCCGCCGAAAACGCGGCTACATTGCGCAATCGTCGCGCCGTACAAGGAACTCGACGGCGTCACGGGACACTATTCGCGGTCGACGCGTCGATGACGTACGTGAAACGACGTCCATCGCGGGGACGAGTTGCTGCGCGGATTGGACCGATGACGAACACACACACACGCGCGCGCGCGCCCGAACCTTTTTCGCGGTGGTAGAAGACAACAACGCGTCGTCATCGTCGCCGCCACCACCTAGTAACGGAATTTCGTATATATATTTATATCGATCGTAATTTATTCGCCCGCTTCTAGAAACGTTAACGACATCCGCGAACGTACGACCGGGTAAACATATGGTTGGCGCCGATAAGCCGGGTCGAGGAGATCGTACATTTCAAAGACATTCGGAAGACAGTTTCCCGCGATTTCAGCACAATTCTCCAGTCGAAAAACGTCTATAGGCCACCACCGGAAATCCCGACACGAGCTTAACCCCGCGACATTCTTAACGTATCGCGCGTTTATTGTTGTAACGGCGATATTGGCCGAACGGATCGTTGAACAAATCATACAAAAGTGGCGCACTTGTATCGTTCAGAATTGACAAAAACAAAAATGTGTCATCATCGCGGCAAATTGGTACAAACAAATTGAGAACAAAAACATTAATAGGTTTTTTTAATTAACGCCAAAATAATAACTTATATTATAGTGACGAAGATTAATTACGTCGCTCTAATATATTTCATCGTTCGGCGCGCATTTATTAGTGTAAAAAATATATCGAATTTTTTCTCTCTCGTAAACAAAAATTCGTTCACAACAGTTATTAAACAGAAATATAAACGACAATATAATTCGTATGTCTGCGTATAATACACATATTTTCCAGTAGAGGCCGAGCGCCATTTCGATACTACAAAATTATTTATGGATAATAACATCCCGATTAAAGAGGTATAAAAATTAATACGTATTTCGATTTTAGACACGATGTCCGTACAATAATTAACGATATTTCGATAATAATTTTTTTGTTCACAAAGTAATAAATTATATGTTAAACAGTAATAAATAATGGAAAAAAAGAAAAATATAAACTTTAAAATATTCAATAAAATGTTACACAAAATTAATAATCTATTTTATAAAATGAACGTTTATTCTTGTTGTTCGGTAAAAAATATTCCTATCAGTCAGTTTATTCGCTTTTAATTTTCGTAAAATATAAAGTTTGCTTTAGTAATTTAACAATAGTATACAATGTAACAAAGTTATACTTAAAAATCTAATAACGTAAGTTATACTCAAGTTTGTGTAATCACCATCAGAGCCTGAAAAATAAAATTACGATTATGAATATCTTCATAATCACTTACAAAGAATATTACAAAAACAATGCGCTTCGTTATTTATGTTAGATAAATGCAAAAGAATTACTTATTAGAATATTGCGTTAAAATATTTTGTGAATCAATGACATTATTGCAGTTGCAAGATTATGTTCTTGAATAGAATATTTTTCATGATATAACTATAAAAAAAAGAGTGTAAGAATTCCAAAAGGTCATTAAAAAACATTTAAAATTCGCAAACAAATTTAAAATATTGAATTTTGTTTAAATATTTTTATTTATTATGAAATTTCTGCGAATTAAAATTTACGATAAAATATATTCCGAATACTGAATTAGTAGTAATCATTCTTGATTGGCTTTGTATTGATTTTTTAAGCTTAAATTTATTTAGTATTTGCACAAGAAATTTTGAAAATCAATTGTAGCTTAAAACATAAATAAAATATACGCTTAAACAATTTTTTGTATAAAAATTGTAAAATTCGAATTATACTAATAAAAATTCTTCACACAAAAAAAATTACCTTAATAGAATGTGAACTAAAATTTATAAAATTGGCAATTTTATTTTTAAGAACTTAGAATTCTTTATAAATATTTGAAAAATTAATTATTATTTATTGGCTTTAAAAAAAATTAGCAAATGGATAATAAAGCAATAGTTTCCACCATTATAAAATTATTTACATAATTAAACAATTAAAAACATAATAAAATAAGCAATTGGATAATAAAGCAATAGTTTCCACCATTATAAATTATTTACATAATTATACAATTAATTAAAAACAATAAAATATATTAGGTTTGATAGTGTTTTATACCTAAAATAAACGCTATGATATTCAAATATATTAAATTTCCTAAGCAAATTCATAAAGCAATTATTTTTGTTAGAAGTTAAAAGTATTATAAATCAAATAATTTAATAGCAGAATGGTATGCACGAAGCCTTATACAAAAATTAATATGCTGTTATATAAATAGTTTTTTCGTTTCTTACTTCAATAATTGTAGCAACACTCCATGCTTGAGTGGGGCATGACCCTGCACAAAACGCTCCATCCTTATTTGTCAATTCCGGCAGGCCTCTCCAAACAGACGTTTTCAAATGTTCGTAATGTTTAGATAGTATACCTTGAATTTCAGACGAACTTTCGCGTTTATTTGAAGAAAATATTAACTTAGCTCTTAAAAAGAAACCAACAGGCCATAACCATTCCTAGTGAAAAACACGAGACAAATGTTAAATTTGAATAACTAAAGCTTTTATTAAGAAAATTATTAATATTCTAACTGGCCCTTGATGATAATTGAAACCATTTGCTAATTTTGGATCGGTAGAATCATTATCGTTATTGTAAAAGCCATCATATGCCCAATCAGATGGATCTAGAGTTTTCATACCGAGCGGTCCGAGAAGTATATCTGATACTGCCTGTAAAGCTATTCTTGCGTTTTCTGGAGTAAATAACTCTGGAGCCTAATACATGAAAATATATATTATATTAACAAATAACTTATTGCAAGTAATATAATTAAATAGTACTTACCACTACCATTGCCACAGGATAATTACAACGCAACTGATAGTCTCCCCATTTATTTGTGGCACCCACTGTATCCTTATAAATTCCTCTACGATTTATAAGTTCTGGATGAGGTTCAATTTGATTAGGACTATTTTTTTTTTCTGGTATCCAGAAATACGTTTCGAAATTCTTTTGAATTTTTGTATTCCATTCGTTGTATGTCCAAGTAGTTACTGATCCTAAAATATATGTATATATATATATATATATATCACAAGTGAATTGTTATTAATCTTTAGTTACATACCATCTTTATTATTACGGGTAACACCTGAATACTTAAACTTTTCGATTTTATTCAATTTAGCAAGCCATCCAACAGTTGATTTCGAGAGTGCAACCAACTCTATAGCTGACCCATCGCGAGGTGTAGCAGGTTTTCCACGATTACCAGCTTTATCTGAAGAGCCCATTTTATCCATCCACGTACCACAATTCCATTCGTTACCACCAAATACAAATCCAGTTAACGGTTGCACTCCAATTTGATTGTCAAAACCCGGGCTTTTCATGTGAGCGTCAATAGAAGATCCAGCATTACGTTCTCGGAAGCATAATCCTTGGAAATGTACTGACATAACTTCTTGAATCACTTCGTAAAGTGGTTGTTCCTAATAATTTAATGTTTAAACGCAACACAAGCAAACTTAATTAAAATATAAAACTATTTACAACGGATGAGTGGTCAGAATCATCGGTTGGAAAAATTCTGTTTACTGGATCATCTAAAATACTAATACCACCAGGTACTATTACAACATACTGTTGAATCACATATAACCACCACCAAACCGCATCGCGACAATTGTATCGTGGATTATTGCCTCCATCTAATAAATTAGGTATAAGACCATGTCTCAAACAACCTCCAAATCCTAAAATGATGTACCTGAAAGATGTGTATAAAAAATATTTTTAATAGCACAAATTATAATTACGTAATAGGTATTTAACATACTTGGCTTCTTCGTATCTACCAGTAAGCAGCAATAATCCTCTCAACGAAATAAATGTATCTCGACCCCAGTTTCTCATGAAACCACTGGAAAAATGTGGTAATCCAGCTGCAAGTGATACACATTCTGGTCGACATTTTCCATCAGATGCAATTTGCGTTTTAAGTAAAGGAGCAAGAAGATTTGGCGAAAGAGGTGGAAGTGGACTGGATTTAACTATTCCAGTAAATTGAATTGAAGCCAGAGCCAAACTCTTGCAGAATGTAGAACCATGTTTAACATCTCCAGGCATCAATGACCATATGCGATCTAACAAAGCATTATAAACTCTTCTGATGGATAATTCAAAATAAGCTGGTACTAAATATGATGGCAGGTTTCTGATAGGTTGGAAATATTGTTCTAAAAAGTCTCCAAATTGATACAACGGAGTGTTTCTAAATTCTGTACATTTTAAACGTTCACATATATAATCTATGATCCAAAAACCATCGCGAAGATTTGCACACAAAGGATGTCCTAGATCATTATTTGAAGTTACTGTGTCTAGAACCGATATAAATCCTTGAATCCCACAATATATCAATTTACCAAATCTTGGTACATCATAGATATTCCCATTGTCTTCTTCGGAACATCTGAATAAAATATAATTCAGGTCAGTCAGGGATAAACGACTCATGGCAAGCTCCAAATCAATATCAGCATTCAGCTGGTTCATTGCTACTTTTGTTTTCTCTAATGGTGAAATTTTCACTACCACTATACAACCTGGCCTAAAATTTACTGTAAAATTTAATCTGGTAGATTTATCATTATCTAAAGATATTATTTCTAACATGGCACACTCCTTAGGGGTAATATTTTGTTTTAAATTCAATTTATAATTATTAAGACCATTGATCCGATGTTTTTCTTTTACAAAATCTTGTTCCATGTCTGTTGACCTGAAAGAGATTGTCAAACCGCGTTTAAAAAGTTATAACATATATATATAAATTGGTTACTTGTAATTCAAAGAAGCTTCAATAATTATTTTCTCGACTTTCCCATTTATAGTAATTCCTTTCCCTAAACCGTTTTGGTTGGTTGGAATTGAAAAAGAAGTGTACGACATTAACACAACAGTTTCGTGTGTTTTGCCATTGTGACGTGTAACGCACACAATATCAGTGTCAACTTGATCCACAAAAACTTGATCAAATCCATGTTTTCCAAGATTGTAATGAAGTTCGTTCAACGCTTTTTTCCCCGCTATTATCCCTGTATTAATATTGATTTCTGTATCCGCCCAATTCATATACTGTCTTTCCTCTTCGACTACATGAATCTACATTGAAAAAAGCGTACTAAAAATTAATTTGCCTAATAATATTGACTAATTTGACATACATGATGAGGAACCAGTTGATCATAACCCATATTACTACCACTGGCACAATACGCCATCGACACTAAAGCGGCACTAGGTAATAAATCATACACTGTACGTTTCTCAATTGGTGATGGATTATCATGTGTTTGGTCCATAAAGAGAGCGTGTGCAACAGTAGGGCGTAAAGATTGTTCAGACGGTTTAATAAACGCACCAACGGGTTCACCTCCGTAACGGTAAACCAAACGGCCAAGTTCATGCGAATCCCAAGCAGACATGGCTTCTAAATTATAAAAATATGCAAGAACTTTAATAATGTTATTAAAAATGAAATAAAAATGCCAATCAAACCTCGAATAAGTGATGTGATACCGAGTCTATTAACAAATAAATTGTCAGTAGCATCCGAGTTTGTAAACAATTCTGCTACGACGTATAAATCTGGTTTAATCTTTCTAGCAGCATCAAGCATATACTAATAAGACGACGAGTAAAAAAAAAAAAATATTAATCTTTTTTATTTTCTTAAAGATAATATTGTTTTATATTGGTGTAAAGACATTTTTAATTTACTTCAGCTACATGCAGCGGTGTCGAGTGGCAATTGTCTAATCTGACTCCATCAAAAATTGTAACAGTTTGTTCGACATATTTTTGCATATGATTCCAGAGAAAAGGGCAGTCTTTAGGTTCATTACCATACCTAAAATCAATTAATAAGCTCAAAAAATGAAAATAAACATTTATCGCATCACATAAAACGTAAACTAAATTTATTATAGGCTTAAAATAATTAGGTAATAATGCACTTTACACAATGATTTGATTATAAGAAATTTTCAATTCAAACCCTCTATAAAAAGAAAACATACCTTAACTTAACGCTGTCTCCCCAAGCAATTAATTCTCTGCGTAAATATGTATTGGAATCTGGTCCAGCGAAATTTTTAAGTGGATCACCACCCATCACCCATCCATTATGTGCCATTATAAATTGTCTATTTGGGGAAAACAATACTTCTTCAGCATTGCATTCGTTGTAGTCTGTAAAATACCTAAATGTAATGCAAACAAATTATTATTTTTTAACAAACTTGATAGAAACAAGAATATATATATATTTACCTTGGTACTAAAGGATTACTAACAGAAATGTTAGTCAACTTGGGGCCATCAGGTTGAACTCTAAAATATTTAATACCAGCAATACAATTATCTACAGCAGCTATTAAATGTTCTTGAATTTGATCAAACATCTCATTATTTAAAGCTTCTAGCTTCAATTTTAATTCAAAACTACAACGCTGAAGTCTAGTATCTTCATCATAACAGTCGTTTCTAAAATAATTATTTAAATTTTTAATTGACAGTTACAACAAAATGAATACATTATCAATATATACCTATATATAAATAAAACATACCTATATATATTGTATAATTTTAAAGCTTTATTCATATCAATCGTAGCACCTAATCGGCGAAACTCCAAATCTGGTATAAGCGTTAATTCGTCAGTACATTTTGATTTGTAAGCTAATGGAGGCGGACTAGCTCGAACTTTATCTTGAAATGTGGTCACAATTTTATCAACGTGCAACTGAAATAGTTGGTGGATTTTCGCTTTTGGCAATACTGTCGTCAATAATGCATGTCTTATGGACTATGAAACAGAATAAATTTAGAATTAGATACGTTATTTTTAATATTCTTATAATATTTAAGGAATTCAACGTTAATTTATTTTTAACAACAAAAATATTATTACATAATAAAATCAACCAAAAAATACTTAAAGTTGTTGAAAACTTATTTAATTGTATATATATTATTAGTTTAGAAGTACAGTACTGATCAAAATCAGTCAACAAACCAAATTCACATTATTATTTTACAACAACATACTACTAATTAAATGATAAAGTAAAACAGTTCAAAATACTTACTCCAAGATGTTCTTCCTTGTTGATAATTGCGGGTATTCCTGAAAATTCCCATAGGCCTTTAGATACTTGCATGGCAAAATCGTATAAAATATAATCCAACAGGTATGCCGGCTTTAAGTATGGACAGTTAACCAAGTTAAAAGTACACTCTGGATGTTCCATTAACCAAGAACTTTCATTAGCTGTATGATTCAACACAATATCGCATATACTTAATACCTAAAATAATAACCATTCAATAAGGTTCGAAATATATTTTTAATGATTTTAATAATATCTACGAGATATTACATTCCATTCTTTTCTCATTTTTTCAGTGAGTGATTTGATATCGTCAAAAGTAGTTTCATGGTTATAATAATTGAATGACGGATTCAACGCCAATTGATTTTGCAAACTGTATGACGATTTTGAACCTCCAAGCTCCTATAAGTAACAATCATTTTGTCAACTTTATTAAATATTACCAGTTATTATTAATATGGCATATGTGTAAATTTTGATTTACCTATTAATTACTTTATATAAAATATGGCTAA
Source organism: Geopemphigus sp. TES_GeoC_2020 (assembly GCA_025469175.1). Lineage (NCBI taxonomy): Eukaryota > Metazoa > Arthropoda > Insecta > Hemiptera > Aphididae > Geopemphigus > Geopemphigus sp. TES_GeoC_2020. The sequence goes on along the minus strand of JAIPRN010000229.1, from coordinate 49,863 downwards.
TAAACAAAAAAAAATGTTTCAGGCAAAAAATAAAATAATACCACAAAAAAAAAACGTAATAATTCGAAAATCAGTTTAATAAATACAAGAGTGAGTGAATTTTTATTGACGAGTTACAATCAAAGTATTTATCTCGTTTGAAATCAAATGTAATGTAAACGTCGTTAAATCTTCTTACTTGAATGGGTGTAAAGTGCACCATATTATAACCAGACTCTTTAGCAACTAGTAGCTTTGACTCCCATAATGGAAATGGTCCCAAGCATTTTGCCAAAACAGAAACGACCTGCAAAGATTCCAAAGGAATATCTTGATCTCCAGCCACTAAATTTGGATCAACGTTAACATAACCATTTCCTTTCCTTAGGGAGTGCAAGTATAAGGTTGCAAAAAAAAAAACATTAATTTTTTAACACAAAAAGATACATAAAATGGACACAGATTTGTGTTTACATTTGTCCTTTATGTTCAAAGTAATAATGGAAAGAGCCAGCTTTGTTCATCTGAAGAAGACATGACAAGGATGAGTCATCAATGGCTATATCGTCACTCGACCATTCTTTAATCCAATCAAGACGCCGATAGGTTTTCCTGTCAAACTCGCACCCATTCGCCGGTATATTGGTAAACACATCGATGTTGTATCCGAAGAGTGACGGACCCAACCGGAATTCCAAGTACCAGCCTATGGAACAGATATATTGAAAAATCTACGACGACGGTCAAAACACCACAGCAACTAGCAACCTTTTCGTAGCCGATACAGAATATCGTTTTGAAAGCGCCCGTCTTCTAACTGTAAAACGCGTACTTGATGATCGCTACAGGGGCGGCTCGTGTCCATAGTTTTGTGCCTGAAAAATTTGCCCAACAACACGATCTTTAAACGGCGGCCGACCTGGACGGACAGCAGCGCTAACACAGCAATGACGACGAAAAGAACTAAAATCATAAGTAAATACGCGGCGGACATCGTTTCGTCGCCGTTCGAAAATACCGATTATTGTTAAACAAGCACGACCGTGTCCGATTCGGAGCGCGCAATCTAATCTGACACAACGTGACCTTTGAGCAAAGGTATAAGCGGGTGCCGTATCATTTTCCGACCAAAGTATACCACCGAAACGCCGGCGACGCGACGATGGCAAACGTCACGTCTGCACGCAATGATCCCGCGCGCACAATAAACGGAATAAATATAAATGGAAATTCAAAGGCGGCTGGTTACCGCGAACCGGGAAAGAAAATGGTATGAACCACGATGCGGGACGTTCGATAAACTACGACCGAACTATTGGAATATAGTTAACGTTGTGTAAAACTATACGTCAATAGACGCCGAAATAAATGGGACATTACGTGTGTGTGTTTGTACGTACCAATTAGAAACGGACGAAATCGGTCGTACAGATGACACGTGCGGCTTATCTACCCGTCACGAAAAGCGGGCGTAGTGGCGACTTTGAACGTTAACGAAACGAAAGCGCGAAAAAGAAACTCGCGCAGTACGAAACGAACAATTACCGCTACGGTTTTATTATTATATCGATACCGTAAGAAGTATTTTTCGCGCACGTTGTACGAACATATCCTTACGGTCGTAATACAACACGAAACGCGATATTTTTCCCACCGCGCCCGATAACCTTTCGGACCAAGTAAATTACACGCGCGTACCGTTTGGCCTAGAAAAACTATTTATAAACCGTTCTCGGAGGCACGGCGCGATAACGAACGCGGCTCGTTAACCGTGTGGTTTTTAGTACGATATTTACCGTCGCCGGCCGTGCGACGTCGTGTATTTCGTATTCGCCAACGCCCGAGAGTCCGTTTCGCGATTACGCGACCGAAAATCGCCAAACTTCGTTGTACAAAACGCGAGCGGGAAAATGCCACGTAGACACTGTGCGCGCGCGCGTGACCTATTCCGAGTACATCTCCGGAGTGGATTTTTGGCAAATGGCGACCACTTAAAAAAAGCTACGTTTTTTCCCGTCAAATTCGTCCGACGGTTACGCCGCGTCGCCCGTCGATCGGAATAGTAATAACGTCTGGCGTACGAAAAAAACCATTCCCGTCTTTCCGGTCAGATATTGAACCGAAATCGTATTTTCGAACATACGCGTCACGAAAATGTCGCCGTTTGAACATTTCCTACCGGTTGTCGCGGTTTTGTTCCGGACACTAACCTAACGTCCATTTACGGGGAACAAAATTGTACGCGTAATATATTGTAATTGGGGTACGAACGACAATTATTTCAAGTAATTCGTATAACGTGTTATTTTTAAATATTTCGCTACAGAGCGCGCGCACATTGGGAAAAACTTGTCAAACATATTCGTCGCCGAACACGTTTCGCACAATGCCGATCGGGCGCGTATTTATATAATATACTCGGCACGTCGACGCGAATTTACGCGTACGTTACGAAACGAGACCGTCAAATAAAAGTTCGAACGACTCGACGAACGCCGACGTTTTCCGGACGAATTGAGAAGCGTCCGCGGTGTTAATAACGGTAACGGACGACACTTACGACATTTTGGTGGGTTGACCTCCCATATTGTCCGGCGAGTTGGCGATTTCGGTTTCCGGACGATGTTCCGACAACGACTTTGACGATTATATCATAAGCGGTGCGAAAAGCGTAGATTTCGATTCACGTGAATGGTATTATGCGCAAAAGTGTAGGGAACGCGATGGGCGGTGTACACGTGATCGAGACGCGTAACTGAAACGAAATGATTCGCGAAAACGTCAAAATCACGAACGGCCGATCTATAAATATATATCGTAACGATTTATTGATAATAAATTTAGTGCGTCGCGGACGTTATTATGCGACGCACGCGTAAAATTACCGACGGTTAAAATAACCGATAACATTTCCGAAGTCACGCGGCCGGGTATTTCTTACGTAACGTTTCGTTAAAATATCAAACTTCAGTCCGTAGTCCCCGACTGATGTCGTCCGTCTTACAATCCGTTGTTTATACGGACGACGTATGTTGACGATGCCGATATGACGGAATTTGAAAATGGAGAGGGTGGTCGCGGGACATCCCGCCTGATTTCGGTGATTTCTTCGAAAATGTGTTAACGGAATTACGCGGTGAAGAACGGTTTCGCACCATCCATACCATCGATATGGGAGGAGCGTTTTGAATTTGGTAGGGGTACCCATCCGAAACGATGAAAATTCCGAATCGGTGACGAACGCGGAAGACAGTGGTTTCACAAAAACGTGGAAGGTTTCAAAAATAAGGAACGTCGTCGCTTTATTACGAATTTTTTTAACTTTAAATATTTATTTCCACCATCTGTTACGTACCTGAACAATACGTGTAAATGATGAAAGGTTTTGCGACAAGAATGACGGAATAAACAAACATTTCAGTGAAGGCACGTTGACAGTTAATTATAATTATTACGGTATATTTACAATTTCAGTTATTAAAATATTAGGTAAGTTTCGACACCACCGCTGTTTTAGTCGTTTTTTGGGAGAAGGTGGTTTACAAAAGTGTGAAAGGTTAAAAATAAGAAACCTCGTCACTTTATTACGAATTAACCAATTTGATTTTTTAACCACGTGGGAAACGCCAAAATAACTATTGAATTCTTAGAACAGGTCCGTCTTTTTTGAACAATAGTCCCGATATTTCGGGGAAGATTAAAGGGTGTTGGATTCTCCAAAGTCCTTTCCTGCGTCCGATCCTGTCCCGTATGTGTGCGTATAACTCGATAACGCGCCCTTGACGAACATTTTATTTTTATCAATTTCCTTCGGGTTTTTTTCCCGAAATATGTAAATCGGCCGAAAACGTCGTCAATCGGTACAAGACTGATAATATTAGTCGGGTTTTGCCGTATCGATATTTTTTCGACAATTCGTCGTTATTACGTATGGTCGTTTGGACGGCGCGAGGAATGGAATCGATTTACGTTATTGGATGGGCGTTATAACGTACGAAATACGCTTCATTTCTGTCGCCACAAACCAAATCCCCGCCGTTTAGCGGACTCATTTTTAACAACCGAGAGTGTCCGATATTTAGAGGTTACACGTTGTATATACGTATTAGATTTAGATAAATATTCGTAACCATCATTAAATAGTATTTACGTTGGAATTAAATTGGTTTCGAGGACGAAGAACGTGTAAGACTCCATTTGTAATTAAATCGCGTATATTTACGTAGGCGGAAGTTTCGGATTTGAACGCCGCTTCGATACGTTCGAATTAAATTGTTCCGGGGCACGTTTCACGGCAACGAACGTTACCGAATAAATCGCGTATTGCTTTGTTACAATAGCCGTTTAAAATGTTTCGGAGAGGGTTTCGTCGTTGTTGCAATAACGATTAATCCGTTTTAAAAATCGCGTAAATATACGCGCTCCTCGTATTGTTTTCAAAAAATGTCGTCGCCTTTGTATCATGTATCGCCTTTGTTTCGAAAACACAGAGACGAAAGTTCTCCCCTTTCGGCGGGTATAAAATAATATGTAACGTAAATCAAAAGCCACGGTCGTCAAACGAACGTAAATAATACTTCGGGGCGTGTCACAGATGTACGGACCGTCGTTGCGTTTGGCGAAATATTACGCGATGGTCGGAAACGACGGATACCGCTGGACAAATTGGCGATAATAATTGAACGAATTTTCCTCGTTTCCGTGCGCGGCAATAAACCCCCTCCCCCTTAATTTCCCATAGCGCGCGTCCCGTGCTCCGTATGTACGTGTCGAACTTGCGGTTGGCAAACGTCCGGGGACCTAACCTTTTCCGGGCCGAGCGTTACACTCGAAACGGTCGGAGCCGTTTCCAAGCCGAGAACGTGCCAAATGAGTATCCCCGGCCGTCGTTATCATAAATACGCACGTACGTGTGTACATTATTTTACCGATTCGAACGCGAAACGCGTATTTAAGAACTTCTCGTACCTGCCACGGGTTTTTCGGCGTTTTTCGCCGTTACGCGTGAACGTGACGCCAGGGGACGAAAACGATCGAGTTTTCGATACTCGGTCGGGCGGAATCTCGGTTAATCTGCTTTAAGCCTATAACACCGTATAATATGACAATTTGCGGCGGACGGCACGTAATGGACGATGTCGAATTTTTAAACGACGTACTTCGGTTTTTGGCTCGAGTCGAGAGATTTTCGACCGTAGCGTCGTAGACAGCTATTTGTTTTTTAACGAAAAACGACGATCGTTTACAATTTATTAATTCGATACGTAAAATGTATTAAAGATCGGACGACTCAAAAATATGTACGAAACTCCGTTGTAGAAAATATTCTGGTTATTATTTATTAGCGTCGGGGAAAGGCCGCTAAATTATCTAGACGTCAAATTAAATAATGTTACAATCGCGTACAACTTAATCCGTAGGTATTCGCAGCGATAACGTCGAAGCCACAACGCGAAAATTGATAAATGTACGGGAAACGATGGTTACGAAGTCGTATAATTTCAACTTTTCCGTTATACGTAATTTCACGATGAGTGCCGAAGGTCGAACGACCATATTGTTTTCATCGGTCGATTTCTGTGCATTTCGGCTTATAATTATTTCGGAAAAAGTTCGACGGATCGAAGTATTTAATAAGCTATTGTTCACAAACGCCGCACTCCACTTGTGCAAAACGCGTTTTCGGCCGACGCTCGATATAAATAATTAGACGTTCGAAACGTCGTTTCTGTATTGACGTTTAAATAACGACATTTCGGGGAGGTTTCGAATTTTATTACCGTATTTTTAACATTATTTAGTCAACAGGGGACGAAACGGTCGATTTAATGTTATTTTCGGAAGGCGAACGTCTGAAATAAATTACTCTTCAACTGCGAAACAATTTACGCCATCGTTGTCGTAAAAATCGTCGGAGTAATATGACGGCGGAACTGAAACGAATAGCTAGAGAGCGCCAGGCGTACGGATAACAGCTCGATGGGCATTTCGGTATTGTTAAATCTGTTAATAATCGCCGTCAAATCAATAGTTTGAGAAAACTAAACGAGAATGTCTAAGGAATGTTCTCGAGTTATTTTTGGTGAAACAACTTTTCTACGACCATTAAAGCCGGAGTTCGGCTCAAAAGCGTTTTGTGGAAACATATCGCTATGACGGTCTCTTAAATGCCGAACGAAATGTTTAAACAAGTTAACGAGTTTAAATTATTCTACCCCGGATTTTTGTGAAAAAATATTTTCGTTTTTGGCGACGGACTTAAAAAACATACGTTCATTCTTCGAAATTCGGCTTACTCGTTGTGTTATTATATCGTTCGAATTCTAGTTCATATCGAAATCGCGAGCTTTTCCGACCTTGGGTCAACCAATTACGTTCGAAAAAAATATAAAAATTAGTAATTATTCAGGGCGTTTCGCCGACGTTTTTGCGAAAATAATCGAATTTTAGCGGTACACAATTAATATGTTTCGATACAGAAAACAAATTCGCGTTGCATACGTTGAATCGTATATTTGGACGTATATTTTAGAAAACTCGTCGACGGTTTTGTTTCCTATACGAGAGTTTAAAGATGTACGATACGAATTTTTAAATAAACTTCGATAACGACATAACTTCATTTTCGAAACTGTACCGGTTTCGTAACAAAAAATTAAAAATACATTTCGCGTTTACGAATCGCTTTTTATTCGTTCCGCGTTTACGGGCGGTAGCTTGAATCACATTAAACGATCGATTATTGTCGAATAATAAAACTTACGATATTATTACGATCTTTATTTAAAAGAAAAAAAACCGTAATTATTATTATTACAACTCGTATTGTTCACATAAAACGTTGTTCACGAGTGTCGTGATTATTAGTCGGAGTCAACAATTCCTATTAAATGTGTTTGTTACCGCATCAGTGAACCATTCGATCTAATTGAGTACAATATTCTGATTATGTAAACATTAACAATAAGAAATCGTCGAGTTCTCTTCTCTCCGTTTTTTAATAACGGGTGAACAAAGCAACGAATGAAACGCAACGCGCACGCCGTATTTGTTTACGTTGTTTTTGTTTTCCCGTATTTCTCGCGTCGTATTTACGACGCATAAAAATTACGCGGAATACGACACGTCATTATCCACGGTACGGAAATCGGCGAGTCCGAGCACGTAACGAAAATCCGAACGACGAAACCTAAAAGAAAAAACCGTTCCGGAAGACATTCGTAACGCGCGTACGGGAACATTGAGGGGGTTTGAACACCCGGACGATTGAAAAGCGCGTTTTCGGAAATGTATTTCGGTCGATGAACGAACGGCCCGGGGAAGGGTCGAGGACCGAACCGCGAAACGCCCGTCGTGAGACACGATCGCGTTTCGAAATGGCATGCCGCGAGTGTTCCGGTACGTGACGTCCGGCCGGCCGGCACAATTCGGCGGAATCGCTTTCGAAACGCGGGCGCCGAACGCGTTTCTCAAATTCGGACGTCGTCGTTCGTTTCTGTTTTCGAATCGCCTCGTCACGTCCCTTTAACGGTGTTATCGTTTTCGATGCCGCCGAACCGAGTGTAAGGTACGCGGTAATCGGACCGCTTCGGTACACATTTTATCGCTTTCCCATTAATTAAAGTGGGACAGAAACCGTACGTGCGCGCGCCTACGTTATTATTGTTCCGCCCGATCGCGTATTATTATTGTTATATATATTACGCAACGAGCGCGCGCGCGCGCGTGTTATTTATATACAGATAGACGGAACGAATCGCTGAAGTCTCCACCGAAATATTATCGCCGTTTCGTATCGAGACAACAAGTGCCGACGTCGCGCCTTTGCACACACGCGCGACGGTACAATTTCCCAAACGCAACGTCGCCGCAGCTCCAATCGGTCCATCGAACCGAATATTACTTTCCGATCCACGCGAACGCCACCGAACACCTGCGGATCGACCATTAGAAACGCGTCGCCGTCGACATGTTCGCGTTTTCCGTTGCCAAGTCGATGCATAAAATCAGGTAAGATCGGCCCGGCCACTTCCGTTTCCGTTCAATTTTGCGATATTGGCCGTTTAGTCCCGTCGGGCCGTTTTAGGTTTCAGGTAGGTTTACATTTTAGATTAGTGTGGATATGGCTCGACGACGACGTCAATTAACGTTTCTAACGTTTATCGACACGAACGTTTTGTACCGCGCGAAATAGTTCGTAATTGTTATTCCACTAAAACACGGACGCGTTTCTTTATACGTTAATGTCGTACGACGATACTGTAGTTACTCCTACGAATATTTTCGAAATTATTCCTTAGTTGTATTTCCAAATTTGTTTGTACTTTTTAACGCTAATAATATTAGCGACGCTGTGTTTTATTTAAAAACATAGTAGAGGCTCTAACACGACTATCGAAATGTCATATTAAATTGTATCGTCGATAAATTTTACTATTTTTAAATGGAGGAACTTTAGTGGCCTTTCTCAATTTGAAGTCTTCACGAGTTTTTTTTTATTTTTTTACTACGAACACGAAATAATCGAAACGCAGATTTTTTTTTCAAAAGTTGTTTTACCGTAAATATATATTATCGTTTATCACTTTAAAATTGACGATACAATAATGGAGTTTTTGTTCCAAGTTTTCAGATAATGTCAATCATTCGCGTTAATTGCATTTCGTTTCCGAAAACGAAACGACGACGTCGATTTGAAATTGTCGAATATTTTCAAATATATAATAAATATTTAACCGATATTTTCTCGTCAAGTCGACTTGATTCACAACAATATAGCTCAGTGGGCACGAATAAAGGAAAAACGTATAATAATAAGAGTAGCGACTAAAGGGGGAAAATATTTTTGAACGGTACGCGCGTAACAGTGACGAATTGTGTAAATACAATACTGTAATAAATGTGTATTATTATTATTATTATTATTTTTTTTTACATAAATCCTCGAACGTTTCGTATTATTGTAATGCGCGTCGAAATGGCATTCGTATTTACTTCCAGACTGACGATTTACGTTTTGATTTTCGAAACATTCAATTCGACCATTTTAAATATTTACACTACGTCGCGATTATCGCGAACGCGGTGGTATTTTATCGCCAAAACGCGATTGTTTATCACGAACTTTCATAAGCGTGCAAAAGGTGGCGAGTGGACGTATGGATATGCGTACTCGGCCAGAAATGTTAGTGTCGTATTATTGAGTTCGAAATCAACGATCAAACAATGTGCACGGAAAACGAGTCTGAACTACGCCGGTAGATTATTCGTAATTAACGATACGAAATATAGTAAAAATATTTGCGCGTGATTACGCTGGTTGAAAATATAGAAATTATCCGTGCCCAAAATGAATATGCGGATAATTTCGCCGGTTTTTTCGGCACCCGCCATACTCGGGTCGTTTTGACAAACGTTTAAGGAAACTATACCGGGAAAAAAATCGAAAAATCCGTCGAATAAAGTGCCAACTACAGACGCGCTTGTTATCGGAACGTAACGCGTGCGTAGTTCATCATCCGAGCAGCGTACACTTACAGGAAAAGACGGCGGTTGTCCCAAAACGGAATGACGAAATGAAATCGCGTCGCAGTAAAAACAGCGCATTGTTCGCTTCCAGCGAAAAAAAGAAACGACGAAAATATTAAATTCTGTTGTTTAGCGGCGTACTCTACGCTATAAAGGTATCGTCTTTGATATTATAATCATTTTTTTTTTTTTTTTTTGTTATCGTACATTGAATTATTCGAATCTTTCGTCGCGGGGTGTACTTTGAACGTTCGCGTCGCATTTTCCTTGTTCTATGCACCGAGCATTTACGGTCTATTTACGACCGTTTTTGATACATAATTGTTTACGTAATTCCACGTGGAACATAAAATATTTATACACACGATCGAACGAAACGTATCACTATTAGCGTTTTTCTATTAATAATTTTCGGAGAATTTTCTCGTCGTCGACATTTTCTGAGACGGCGGAATGTTTTCGAACATCGAACGAGCCTTAAATATCGCTATTTTCGTACGCAGTAATTGACGTTCAATTGAGCAGCGCGACCGGTTTAACTGTTACGACGGTTAAAAATAAAAACCACCGCGCCGCGGTTCGCTAAATGACTAGAACACAATATACGTCGATAGCCCAGAATTGTTAGTGCGTACTCGGTGGTAAACATATTTGTAAATAGGTCAGGTCGATGAAACAACAACGAGCTAAAGATCATCGTTTGAACCGTGTCGTATTTATTTATGAAATACAAAATTATGTCGCGGCGCTGTCGGGCCAGTTCTGCTCTGCGAGTATTTCGTCGCTTTCGATTGTTTTGACGGAACGTTATTGCCGATTTGTTTTAACGACTTATTTCGACGTTTTCGTTTTGGTAAATTATAATCGCGCGCTCTTTTCTACGACGGGTGTTGACGAAATACCATACATCATTGTAGTCTTTTTCTATCTTTATATATATATATTTAGGAAACTACAGATTTTAATCCATTCAGCATTCTCTTTTTTCGTAGTTCTATCGAAATTGAACGTTATTGCGTATTATACGTTTCAACGATAAGCTCCGTCGTAAATAAAAAAACATTGTAAGTTATTTTTACGACTACGTATCGAATGTAAATTATAAACATAATAAAAAAAAAACCCGAAACAAAGAAAAATCGTTTAATCTGATACGTTTAATACTCGAGTAGTGATTACATAATAAAATGTTTTTTCGAGTTCTTCATTTGTTTAGATATTACTCTTTGTCGGTTTACAAATACGATTATTATGTACAACAGTTTATTTCTAAACGATAGAAATACGAAGCGTGTTAAATATTTATCGGTAAATCGTTTTACAAAATTAACGACGCGAAATATACGGATTATTGGTTATTTTTAACCTAAATCGGATTTATTTCCCTACGTTAGCCTTAAAATCGCTAAAAATTTGTTCCGAACTCGATAACTTTTCTACTATTTTTACCGCGTCGTTTGTTTTTACGGAGCAGCCGGTTGATCTTTGTTTTCAGCCGAGTGTTTTTTTTTCCGTTAAACGTGTTTACCGTTTACAGACTCGGGCGCATTACTCGGGATAAATTTTCGAGGGTGTGGGTCCATAGTCTCAATATTTTGAGTTTATACGGGGAATAAGTAGGGATGTGTGTCGCGCACCAAACACGGCATTTTTTATAATACAAATTGTACAAAGGTACGAATAAAATCGAATAATAATAGTTGTAAAATATTCTTAAAAATCGGGTTTTACTATCGTTATTATACGTTATTTCGACGCATAGCGCTTGACGCGTTTGCGGAATATTACCGACCATTTAGACGATCGGAATGAACCAATCAATCTTTCGAGTGCCAATAAACGCCCGAAATTACGTCGATTTAATTTTCCGCCATATTTGTTATTATTTTAACGTTTATTTTTAACTATTTGACGAAAAATTCATTCCACTTTATCCACCGCCACCGCTGTCACAATCACCAACGTAGTTGCGTCGCTATTTTTAGTAACGTCAACCGGATTAATTTGATCGAAATCGTCGAATTTCTTAATTAACGTTTAATATTAAATTACCGAAATCGGGAAATTTAGTAATTAACACGTTCGCGGAGTTTACATTTCCTAGCTCGTTTATATCGTTAATTGTTCGCCTCGAAGATTTCTACGTACTTTATTGCCACGTTCCGGCGGTGTAATAATTTTCTAAATTCGTTAGTTGTAAACTAACAGATCGGTCGACTTCCAACTTCCGTACGATAAATAAATGAAACAAATAAATACATATAAAACGTTGAAATTATAATCCGAAAATGATGACCCGAAACGCATCGTATAGATTATTTCGAAACGATTGTTATTGTTATTGTTTTATGTAGACGAGCTCTCGACAATTTCGTAGTCACGCGCTCCGCGATAAACACGCCCGCTTATTGCATTATAATATACGTACGTTTAACTTATAGTTACAAGTTATCGAATTAATGTCGGGCAAATTATTCGACCGAATTAATTACGGATTCAAATAAATAAATATACCTATCGAGGTTTTTTGTCTGTTATTAAATGTTTTTCGTCGTCGCTTGTTTGATGATAAATTGACCCGCGTGTTCGATAACGGCTTGTAACCGAACGGTTATACTAAATATCGATGTACACGTTATCTTTGACACTTTATCGACGAATACACCGACCTTCGCTACGGGTTTTTTTTGTTTTTTATTATACGACAACGTATTTACGCATTTCGCGCGAAAATGACAGGAAGTAATGGCTGTTCGCGGCGTACTTGGATCTAGAGAACCTAGCCCAACGTTACTAGTCTTTATAATCCGGAATACGGATTATAAAAATGTCGTAACGTACTTACGTCGTAATCTGCGCGAAAAGTTTCGTTGTTTCGCAGCCGAGTTGCGCAACGCAACGTCGATTCAAAAAACAAACGACTATCTATGTCGAAGTGTCGGTTGGAAAGAAAACGCGACGACTGTTCTTATACTACCACTAATTCGTCCACGTATTTTAACCGACGCCAAGGTAATCTACGGGGTCTCGTTAATCTCGAGTTTAAAAGTTTACCATCCTAAGCGAAAGCCTTATTCCGCATTCGAAACAAATATAAAGCGCTATTATTTATAATACGCGAACACAAAAGCGCAATATCTCTTTTGAAATAACGCGCGTCATTAAACTCGTCCTATAGTACGCTTCAGTCTGTCTCCGAAAATACGTAACGAATCGATTCGGGTTAATTTTTTTTTTTTTTTTATTATAATTTTTCGTAAAGATACTCACACGCGTTCGCTTGGAAACGAAGAGCGGCAACGACGAGCGCGCGTGACGGTGATTAAGATTTTAGCCGAGTTGGATAAACGACGCGGTTATAATTTTTGACGAAAAACGCGAATAATACCTAAGCGAAGAGCGGCGTTGAAAATGTATTTAACGGTCCGTGTACTTTGAATGTTCGCGTTAATTAATTACGATCGGCGGTGTACGCGTTTATTAAGTAAAACAAATCGGTAAATGCACCACAGCTGTTCAAAAACGATATTATTTAAAACGGTACGTTAAATGAGGGTAATCGTCGTCGCGGCTACGACAAACGAGTTTCGGGCCATTATTTAGCGAAAAATTCGTGTTTTGTTTTTAAAATTTGTATATTACAATTCGAATTATAAACGGCGTTAATTATTACACAATATACAATATACGCGTACGTTCCTTTTAAATGTCGTCGTTAGATTTGATATATTTTTCGTACACTTTATTTACGTACGTTTGGAGTAAAATAATATAATCGATTTTGTTTGTGCACATAATATACGAATAATAGTTTAAACTTAATTCGTCGTTATTATTTATAATTATTTAATTTATTATTAAAACTGCGCGTAGTTACTATTTTTATCACATAGGCGAAATATCTATTTTATTTTTCGACCTTCGACTTAATAATAATAATTATAACACTCCACTTATAACGATATAATATTTTTACAAACCAAATATGGGTATATTAGTTTGCTTACTCCGTGCACGTACCTAAACGTCAACAATTCAAACTTTACAGTTTAAGTATTTCGGCATTAGGACGCGATATATGTTTTCGTTTGTATATTTTGCGGTGGTTTGTTAGGCGCCTATCGGAAACTAAGTGATGCTGTAGTAATAATAACGTTTTAGTTGAAAAACACACAAAACGAAAAACACATTTAAATCGAAACGTTCGAAAAAAAAAATAACCAAACGACCGTTTTTTACGTTACATTATGGAATAACGTGATTACTATGGAGGATCGTACTTTGTGAATACGTAATACGGTAATTGTTAAAAATACGGGTTTTATCGAGAGAACAAATCCAAACGGAACACGGAATACGCTAGACGATTTTGCGAAAATTGTAAAACGAATGGAAAATTCGGATTTTAAAACGTCGCGCGCGCCAATGTCCAGTGACATACGCTTAACCTGCGCCAACGCGTTTGCGCGTGAAAACCAAAATCGACAATTGGTTTAAGATTTAAGCAATACGAATCGTATAGTTACCGTTTAGTATAATTTATTACCGTTAATATAATACAGGGACGAAGCTAAATTGGAGCGGGACGGGGCGAGTGACATGTTTACATTTTGATTTGCTTTACCCGTTATTTGACGGACGGATGTGGGGATTTTATTAATAGTTTTTAAGTTAGTTTGAAAACACACAGACATTTTATAGTTATCGTTCCGGAGAAGAGGAAATTACGTAATACGTATTGAAATTGCGTTATACTTAAACTCGCAAAGCCGTGTGCTGAACTGAATTGGTTCGTTTGCCGCCACGATATTTCTATAGAATTACCGATCAACTCGATTATACACGTTGTCTTTTGGGAAAGATTCTAAATTGATTTTTGCCGGCTTTGATTAGGTTGTCTATATTTGATTTATACTCGCGTATTTTATTACCTAACATACCCGCCAAAAGTACACGAAACTCGATATAAATAATATTTACGATTTTGTTTATAATTTGAACGAATCGACGGAATGACTACAGAAAATATAAACGAATAACTTTTCGAACGCGTATTTTGAACAATTTCAATTACGGCGCGTCGCGGATTCTCAGTATTTGTTTTGATTCCGCGTACGCCGGTAACATACGTCGTGATTTTCGCAGAGAAAAGTCCAACGGGGTCGTCGAACTCGGAGTCTGATAGACTCTTGGGGTGTAACTCGAATATGGACCGCTTTTTTTTCGTTTTTAAAGAAAATACAAACGATCGATCCCTCGATACTCGCTCCGTTAGCGGTCGACCGTTTACAATCAACTAATGTTTTGTCTCCCTACCACATGTCCCAATCAATTATTATCAAACTGTACGCAAAGCGATTGTTTTTTAAGTAAAACGTTCGTTTTAAGCGTTAATCGATATTTTTTAAAATTCCGAGCTTTAAAAATTTGTTTACCTGCCCGTGAACGTTTTAATTCATTTTGTAAATAATAATAACTCGAACGTTATTAATATAATTAAGTCCCGTATAATAATAATTTTTACCTCTTTCACCTCCTCACCAATTATATAGGGTCGGTTGCCCTTGTCCTCATCTTCCACTTCACTTGTATCTTTTTCACGCGCACCAATGCCAACTGTTTAACGTTTTAATCCATACAGCGTTGTAGGTCTCGCCGCCTTCTCGTATAATGTCCACCTTTCAACCTAATTAGAAGTCTCTTATTACGTAAAACTCTTTTCTCGGTTCTTGTGCATCCTATTAATATTCGTGTAATACTTATATTTTGTAGATCATCATATTCAGCAGATAACATAAGAAACTAATCTCGTAATAGCGATAATCTATTCGCGTTTTTTTCTTTTACTCTGGATAGTTTAAGAAATACTCTTTCTACATTACAACTATCCATTGGAATAGTAAGATAAATTGTATTAGCAATATAGTTCATTTAAAATTTCGAAACAAGTTCTCGGTGCCTTTGTATCGAATTTTCGGGAAACATATAGCATACACCGCGTTACAAAAATCACTTCCTTAACTTTACCCGGTTTTTATGTCAAATTTATAATTGTTGTACTAAAAAAACAAAAAAAAAAAAATACGAACGACCGCTTAATATATTTTTCGACCGACAAACAAATTACTTGTCCCTCTAGCTTTCGTTCGTCAGGGCTTGTGGCCGTTTTATATTTACCGGCCGTAATGGTTTGAAATTTGTCGCTGTTATTATTATTTCGTTTTCATTCTCGAACGACTCCTGTCGGACGCGAAAGGAGGTCGACGTGAACGATATTGTCGGACGTCCGACGTATTTCTTTAATAATCGATTTTCGATACGCGTATATAACTTATATGAATCGGTACGCGAGAAAAACGTCGAACGCAGTCTGCTAAAAACGACATTTTTCGATTCAACGTATGACAGTTATATATACATACGTAGAATATTCTTCGAAATATACGTAAGACGCGTAAGGGTAAAAAGAAAATGGTGGACCGAATTTATCGACGGGCGAAAGGAATTATCGTCGGTAAATAAAACCGGACGTTTAAACAAAACCGTACGAAATTGTACGACGATTTTGGCGAGAAAGAAAACGCGCCTAAGAAACGGTCGTCGTAATACAAGTCGCGATGGTTTACGTATTGATTGGAAGTTGTTTCACGACCGTGCAGATCCGACGCGATACGCGTGTTTACGACTACTCCCAATGTTGACGAGTAGTTCTAAGTATTTTTTTTTGTAGCTTTAATTATGTTTCTCCGCGCACTAAAGCCCAAAGGTGAACACCGAATACGCGTCTATTCGAAACAATCGTTCAACGTATTCCTGTTTACTAGTTAAAAGTAATTATGATAATATTTTACAATCGTTTATCTAACGAACCGCCTACCATACACGCGTAAGTAAATATACCGTAGTGTATGTTTATCGAATCGAGCACGACGACGGATATATTCGCGTATTGAATTGTTATTGTTGTTCTCGTCGTCATCGTCGTCATCATCGAGCTCGGTCGAGTCCGTGGACTTTGCGTATCCGAAACGGACGTTTCGAAACCTATGCGCACTTTTTTGAACTTATGACTGTTCGCGGCGTAGTTCGTATTTGTAGCCTGACCGTTGACCGATATCAAATTACACGTTTATTGTTCGTTGTTTCAATAAAAAGTATACACGATAATTCGTTACTAATAAACGACGCGCTCGGCCGGTTAATACGCGTTTAATTTTTTTTTCAACCCGTCGTTACCGCTACTATTCGATTTCGAATAAATATTCTGTAGGTAAAACGCGCGGTTTTTTTTTTCGGATTTTAACAAAAGCAGTCGGGCTCCGTCTGGCGTATAGTACGGCGTTTAATGTTAAAACGTAATAGGTGTTTTTCCCGTATTTACCGTTGTCGTTAAAGCCAGAAACGAATCGTATTTACGTCGACGAATACACAAAAATCGAATTATTCGGCCGGGTTAATTTTCAGAATAAGATAATAATTTAATTTTGTTTCCCTCCCCCTCACATTTCGAAAATTCTCATTTTCTTTTTAAATTCGCTTAAAATATACGTATATATATATATATATATATATACGTAAATGTATTTCGAAACGTGTATATACACGGTTACCAATCGGGTTATTCGGGCGCGACGTTTTACGTTATCGCGTTAGATTTGCGAGTAATCGAGTTTCGCCGCGTAGAAATAACCGAAAATCGCGTTCGTACGTCCCGTATATTTCTACTCGCTTTTCGTTTCAATTTCCGTTGTTATACGCCGGTAACTTTTGGGACGTTAAGTACGACAAAAGAAACGAAGCAATACGAGGGTGTGCTGCGTGTCGAGGATGCGGGTGATCGATCCAGTGAAGTGGCGGGTGACCGACTCGGTTGGACGAGAAGGCGGAAAAATGTCCTCGTAACTAGATCGGGGTAAGAGACGAAAAATGTTTTTTTTTTTTTGTCCCGAGCAACTCGTACGGTGGCGGCTATTCGTCGCTGTTCTCCAAACGATAAACAACGCGGCGGCGTACGAAACACGAAACGAACATAATTATAATACCGGCCCGACGGTAAATAATAATTACGGCCGTCGTCCGGGCGCGGTTGTTTAATCGATTTGAAAATCGACGAGCGTGTCGCGTTCATTATCGTTACCGTGATCGGCCGTCGGCGACGGTTGGGAAATACCATTTACGTAGGAAATTCGAAAAACGGCGCGCGTCACGCCGAAACGCTAATGGCGCGACGCTAATATCGTCGGTAACCCCTGTGTCACGAAACCGTGGTCGCGGTATAGGACGCGTGTACGTGCCGACCGCGTTCCGTTACCAGGGGGGGGGGAATCCGACTTACGAGCGTCCGCCGGGGCTCGGACGTTATTGGCGGCAAGTCGATCGAAAACAACGGCCAAACACACGGTGAACGCCGGCCGTAAAAATCGCGTTTGAAACGAACGCGGCGCGAATTCTGATCGGGATTATTACGCGCGTGGTCGGGCAACGGCCAAGTTTGTATTATCTATTTTGTTTTTCTATTCTCCTTGACACGACCGGCGGCTGATAGTCTACGATACGCCTATTCGAATTTCGTGTCCGTGAAATTGACGTTCGCGCCGTACCTTTTAAAAAGTTACATATTATTTTGTCCGCGAACATTTCGCCGCGCAATAGACGCGGCTGATCGGACGATCTTTACACGCGGTACACTGGCCAGTGGAGTATCCGGCGGCGTTTTTCCGTTTTATTAATGGATTTCTCGTGCGCAATGAACCATCCGTTTCGGACTAGCGGCCTTTCGTGTGCTACGATAGGTCCGATAACACGTCGAATAAAGATTCGGGTACGTTATACTTTTGTAAAAAGGGTTCGTCGTGATATTTGTTCAAGCGCGGCCCGTTTGTGGTTGGAACAACTATAAAGAATGTTTACAGAGTTTCGTTCGGAATCGTTTTTCCGGCCCGATGATTGGCCGTCGTTGCTTCCAAATAATCGTAATACAACCGTGTTCGACATTCGCGTCACTCGCGGTTACGTGTAGCCTATCTCCGTTACGAAAAATAGCTTTTCTTTGGCGACGACTATTATCGACGCTCGGACGTTTGAACGACGTACAACGGACTTTCGTATGTCGCGTTACACGTATTCGTAGCGCGCACAATTTTAGGCTCCGTGTTTTTTTATTTTTTTTTTTGTTGTTGTTGTGTATGGCGTACGAGAAGCGCACTACGGTTAGGAGATAAGGGCGCGTGTTGATCGAATTTTAAAAGAATTTCCTCTTTTCGCCTATTTCGTTTATCGATAACGGAAGCGACGATGACGTAGAAAATAAGCGCCGCCACGAGGGACTTTAGCATCGGAGTCGTCGGATTTTGGAACGAGATGATGAGATTCTCTGAACGCGAATACGTCACACGAAAACCATATATATATACACGTGATATTATATGCGCATTACGAAAATACATTTATCGCGCCCATTTGGTGGTACTCGACTCGAAAGTATCGACTTCACTAAATTTCGTCGACTTGTTTGTGATTCTATCGTACGCATCCACCTTGATTGCAACGCACGTTCACCGGAACGTCGAAAAATTCGAAAAAAATTTCGAAAATCGAACGCGTTAACGATATATCGTTACTTCGCGCTTAATTATAATAATATCGCCAGTACGGTTGGACGGCGACATACCATTCGGTAAGTACGTAAGTGTTCACTACTCGACGCTGAAATTTGAATTCAGCGTCCGTGACGAACGACTTTCAATATCGTCCGACTATGCCGGTTCTTTCAACCGCGTAACGGACACTTTCAATTTTACGACGAGATAAAATACGCGATTTTCGAAAACGTTTACTAAATAATTATTATTAATTTTCTACGCGGCTCGCCATATGCAGGAATAACAGTCGAAACGTTAACTAGTTCTAGAGTTCGGCCGGTTTTTCGGAAACGAAATATATTCGGTAAAAAAAATTGTACCCGTTCGCGAAATATTAGGACTATTTGTCGACAAACGTTTAAGCGCGTACGACTCTCCCGAATATTTCGTATCACCGTTAGGGCCGAAAGTTTTGTAAACTACACGGCAGGGTCAGGGTAGAACTGTAGAATGTACTCGGAAATTTCGAGTTCAATCGTTCCGAAACGAATGTTTCAAAGTAACAAACGTGATTCTTTCTATCGTATTGCTCATGTTGGTAAAACGAATTTTCGTGTCCTCCAGCGAACTCCTGCGTATTTCGAGGGGCGGTATACTCGCAGTACGGGAAACCCGAAATTTCGGGCTCCAAATTTACGCCGCGCGTTACGAAATAACGGTACATATTATTAAGTAGGTCGACATTTGCCAATAACCGCGTACACAATATAACGGAATCCCTCGATCGGTCTCGAAGATATTTTAAAAATCCGTCCTGTGTTAACGTATTTTTCAAAGCGAAATTTTCCTCGTTTTCGTATTATTAATATACGGAATACGCGTGTACGAGAAAATTTTAAAAACCGAGCGCGTTACGTTATTTTGACGTACGTTCATTTTTATTGCAACGTCACCGCTAGTGTACGCGTAAATGTATTGCGCCACTCGAGTAAAATATATTTAGATGTGCTGCGGTGAAAAAACGTTACAATATGACTTTGTCGACGTTCGTAATAAGACGTACAAAAAAAAAAATATATATATATAACGTATCGCCGACGTTCTGGTTTTTGTTTGTCGAGTTATAAATACAGTATATAGGTCACGTGTACGTCCGCGCGATATTTTAGTCCGAGAAGGGTTTGTATTCCTCGGCTCATGGGTGGTGCGACGTTGTCCCTAACACTAGCCGTCCGTTTATTTAAATTTTTCAAACGCGCAGTCCGTGTAGAATTAAACGGTTCGGACGTATAAAACATATCTTGTGTATCGCGTTAATATATCGAAAAAAAATGAATCCGTAAATGTTTTGTAACGAAAATATCGTCACGTTTTCAAACGTATTCCGAAAATGTAGTTTTAAATTGGTTACACGATTAGGTAATCTCTACCCCAAGTCTCCATGCGGGTGTGTGTTGAATGAATGTCGGCATAAAACGATATCCGCGTACAATAAAATACCGGTTGTTAATGTTCCGCCGCGTCGATTCGAATCGTCGGGATTTCCTTAATTAATTTTCTTACGTTCTTTTTTCGAGATACGAGAACATTTCAACTGTCCCGGGTCGACGATCGCGGAAAATATGAAAATGCCTTACGGGCGGTCAAGCACGGTTCGCCTGGCGAAACGAAAACGAACGCCGCTATTTGTCGCGAAAAACCGCGTCGGATAGGAGTGTGTTCACGAAGCCCGACACGAATTGTACCATACCGATTTATTTACGAACGCGGAAGTGTTGACGGAATCCGACACAAAAACAATATAGACAAAACGCGCGATAAAGTTGTTTAGATTTCCGACGGTGTAGCTGCACGTGGAACGACTCGAGAACGTACTCGGGGGGGGGGGAGGTGACCGATTTGGACAGCAGAAAAACGCCGCCGCGCGATCGCGCGACAATATCCCTCGGGCATAATTATTCGCTATTATCGCTATCGCCACGGAGTCCGTTGCGTTAATCGTCGCGGCAAACGGTGCACGAATTCGTCACGTTTACACGACAGACCTCCGAGATAAAACACTCGACGTTCGGTTGCGTGTATATTCCGAAATAATAAAGTAATTATTTACAATACCGTTCCATTATAGGAGCGATCATTTACTGATCGTACGATCGTTAAACGAACGGATTCGCTTAACATAAATCACTCTCTTATCTGTGGGTCGCTTGTGCGTAACATTACGTTACGATATTATTTATAGTTATTAAATTACGAATACTATTGCCGCATTATGTAACATTATTTTCGATTCGTTCGCCACTACCACTCGGTCGCCGTTTCCGGACGTCCTGTCGAACCGATGGGCTGTCGCGTACGAAAATCGAAACGAATCGCGTTTTATTTACGCGCGGGTTCTGCGCGCGACGGAAATTACGCGGCTGCGTTCCGAAAACAAACAGATCGTTTCGTCATTGATTCGACGACGGCAAGTTTACGATGTACCGTGCGTGCGCGCGCGCGCTCCGTTAATAATATATTTCGAAACGTCGGTCGGAAAAAAATAATACGAACGTGGTGATTGGAGGCTCCCGTCGCGATTCATCAATGAAACGGATACACGTCTCGCGTATTAATTCCACGTTTCCATCGTACACGGCCAAACGTGTATACGCGTTCGAATCTATTGGAAATCGGTTTCGCTCGAAGATATTTACGTATTTTATCGTCGTTCGTCAAAACACAGTTACGATACGCGAATGATTACGTCTTATTCGCGTACGCGAGCCCGCTGTTGCGTCAGACGGATGAAATGTTAATTGATCGGCGTCGTCGTTGGGCAAGGATGCGGAAAAATAACAAATCGATATTACCGCGACACGACGGGTGTTCTCGCGCGAAAACGATCGACCGACGTACGTTTTTCGCCCGTCAAACCTTCTCGCGCCTATTCCACGGCTTTCGGCCACAAAAGTTTTTCCACCCTGCGGTACGGTGTTGGGTACACGCGCACCGAAATGTTTCTTCCTTATATCGAAAAAAACCGTAGACCCGTTATAAGATGTATTTGGTATCGTTACAGCAACAGGTACGTCGCCGCGAGAAACGCGCGTGACCGGTGGGTGAACTGTCGGCGATTTTGCTGCAAGTTGATCGACCAGGTTGCGTGCACGCGAGGGAGGGGGTGGAGGGGAATCGATGTACCGATCCCGGAATGGCGTATTAATTTTTTTAACGGACGTCGAAAATAGAAGCGACGCGGAAGCATCGCGAATTTTCAGATTACACGAACGTATTAGCGCGATATACCTATACGTCTCGAAAATGCCTTATCTACGATAATAATACTCTGTTGTAATAATTATCGCGCGAAGACAATAACACGAGGCCTACGCAGGTACGTCGCGCAAAATATCGTATGTGTTAATTATTACACGAACACGAGTGTGTGTGTGTGTGTGTTGTGTACAATAGGAGGGGTAAAGAGTGGGGCGAAGACGAGCGGATAAATAATCGTAATCGTGTAAACAGATTACGGCGCGCGTAGATTTAAAAACGAACCGCTGGACGATTCAGACTTCAGTCGATCGTTAGTCAACGAGTCGCGTTGTTTTTGTTGACTTCTTTTCTACTCCTTTGGACCCACAACCGCCGACCCGGTCGGGTATCCGATGAAACGTTACACTCACCGCTCGTCTATTTTGTTCTATCCGAATTTTCGGTTTGTCCTTCGATATTCCGACGTTTCTCGTTTTTCCATCTAAAACCAAAATGCCAGATTTCCACGGTGTCACAGAGTGAGTGTATATAATGTTGGTTTCTATTGTTGTCTGAAATTTTGGCGAAAAAAAGTTAAATTTTTAGAAATCAAATTTAACACGTTTTTGTTCGCTTTATGTTTTCAGGTACGTATCGGCCCGGGACTACGTGCAGCGTTTCCAATGGACTTCCGGGACGCAGCCGGCCAGGAAGTTGAGCGTCGTGTCGCTATTGCCCACTAAGGTGAGCGAATATTCTCTTTTTGTCCGACGTATGGCGTAATTAGACGAAATAAATTATCCGCCCGTTAAATAAATTACTTTTTTTACTGTTCTTTTGTCGAACCTTTTTGTTTTTTACTACCTACTTTTTATTACCATACTTTTAACGAATTCGATCATTGTCATTTGATCAGCGATTTTGCTGAATACTAAAATTAGAAAAGTTTTTATAAAACACGGACGAACGTTGCCCACCTACTTTTTATACCCGAAAATCGATTCGAAAATTCATTCGAGCGTTTAATTTTACCGACGCTTCGGCGAAATATATTTGTTTAAAGAATATTTTTCAAAATTATTTGTTCGTAGAAATATTTCGGGAAAATACGATTGTTTTATAATTCCGCAAAGTTCTATTCTACGAAAGCGAATACGCGTTTTAAGCGTTTTCGAGTTTTTAAAGTTTATGGTTACTTTTATTATTAATTAAAATGTCGTCTTAGTCTCGTTCGAACAACAAAAATAATTCGTAGTTATTCATCCGTGTAAACGACGGTAGACGTTCGGTAGAGATTTTCTTGCGAAGTTAAGAAAGACGACGCGGTATTAAAAACAAATCTGGAAAAAAACAATTATTATTATACCGCCGTAAGTACGTCTCAAAATATTGCAACGAAACGGTATTGTTTCCTTTCATCCCGGCAATACGATTATTCGCGAAATATTCATACGCGCCTTTTGTTGTGTACGTTATGACGTCCGTTTTCCACGAAAAACAAAACCGTCACTTTCCGTTTTGGGATTACAAGCATATTTATTTCGTTCGTGAATTTTCACGCGAATTCCAATGTTCGTTACGAGTCGCACTGGAAGTATCTGTACTGATCCATAAAACGCAGTGGTGAATTAAATTCGTGACGCGCGCGACAATCGCCAATCTCGTAATACGGACACGCGGCCGTGTTTTGTTTGCGCAGTTGAGAGAATTCGTGGAGGATGGTGTGCGGATGTGCCGACCGTCGGACGTACACGTTTGCGACGGGTCCGAAGCCGAGAACGCGTTACTCCTGGACCGGCTGCTAAAAGCCGGCACCATCGTCCCGTTGCCCAAGTACAAAAACTGGTGAGTCGATCAATCAGCTTACTACAGGGGAACCACGACCGGGGGTTGGCCGTTCTCGTTTTTCCAGCGTGCAATCGCGAAAATCCCCGCCTGATTAATAGCCGGTAAAATCATCGCTACGCGAGCGTCTTGTACCGAGCTAATTCGTCCGGCCGTAAACAAAAACGAAGAACGTTTTAATTTGTATTCGCTCGAAGCGCGAACGAATTCGGGAGTGTCCCCGGGGAAAATCGTTTCGGTTTTTTCCCAAAGTCCGCGAGATTTTCGACCGAACGCGAGGGAACGTCCCGGTTACGACGACCGAGACGAACGTCTTCTATTCGTGACCTAAACGGTCAGCCACGCTTGGCGTTTCGTGGGCCCGAATTTCGGATTACGAACACCACCGCGTCACGTCTAACGAATCGTATACGCGAATGTAATGACGACGTTATTTCGTTTCCTCGCGAACGTCCGTGAGCAAATAACTCGCCGCGAAAACTACGTCGCGTTAATTTAACAAATATTTATAAACGTACGCCGTGTACATTTCGCGCGTACGTGTGGACACATAATATATTTGTACTGCGTGCTGGGGAATTAATTTTTGTCGCCGTATATATATGTATATATATATAATACGTACGGATATTGCGTAAGAACTTTCGACTTGTTTTAACGAATAAATACCCGGCGTTACTGCGTAGGCGAAAGACGACGAAATAAGCTGCGGAGATTCGACGCGCGTTTTGTGTATAATATGTTCGGTTTTTATTATAATTAGTGTTCATTAACCGAGCGAAAATATTGGGTAAACACGAAAACGTGTAACGAACGCGAGACAAAATGATTCACGCGTTAGGCGGCAAGCGGGATATTATCGAGAAAAATACGTACGCCGTGGTCGAACCGCAGCTAATTTCGACGGTGCGCGTTCGGTTTTTCGAAAAAGTAAAAACGATCGTTCTCGATCGAAACGAAAATGACGCGGAGCGCGAGTTTGTAATAAATTCGCCGCGTACTCGGTCAAGGTCGTCGTTTCGTCGCGCCATTCGTTATAGCCGTAACATTTATTATCGCGTTTTAAACAACATAACCTACTATATATAAATATATTTATACCCGTATATTGTTATTCGTTACGTTAAAAGTAAATTGTCCGTAGTTTCCTCGACGAATTTAATTTCGAATTTAATTTTACGTTTAAAAGGCTATACGAAATCGATAACGAATAAGGAAAACCCTCGGAATAAGTCCTCTTGCGTATTATACGACACGCCCGTCCATACAGTGTTACTAGTGCGCTCGCGTTATTTCTCGTCGCCGGAGAAAATATAATACAATTTCGCTAAAACGTGAACACGTCACGGTGTTTTACTGTTATGATAAAAAAAAAAAAAACAAAAGTCGTAAATAAAATATCGTCGTCAGACCCGTGTATACGGACACAAAACGGCAAAAAACGGAACCGGGCGGGGCGGTGGCGAAATCCTGTTTTCGAGACGCGTTTCCATTTTATCGCGTAACGTAAAAACGGCCGTTTATCCGCCGGGACCGTAAAATATTTCCGACAGATGTCCTCCGTTCGGGGTATCGAGTCGCACGGTAACCGACTGATTCTAGCGATCCAACGACTCGGACGCGCGTCGTTCCGACGAAATCCGATGGCCGCCACGCGCAGTTTCGCTTTCGGCGAACCACCGAAACGGGGCGACGACGATTCGACTACCGACTGGGCTAGTTCGTCCGTATTTTAACCGTTTTCGTATCGTTCCCGTTCCGACGACAATTCGGCGTAGGCTATCGCGTAGCCGTTTGTCCCCCCAAAGGTACCCATCCTCACGTCTCCAACTTCGCTACTCGGAACGGTCGTAAACGGTTCACGCGTGCCGGTCACCGGTCGACCGGAAACGAAAAGTAACGAACGCGCGTCGGATACGTTTAACGTGCCATTGTCTCGCGCAGCTTTTTGGCGCGGAGCAGTCCCAGGGACGTGGCCCGGGTGGAGAGCCGGACGTTCGTGTGCACGGCCGAACGGCGGGACGCGGTGAACGTGCCGCGGGGCTCGGCCAAGGGTCAGCTGGGCAACTGGATGAGCCCGGCGGACGCGGATGAGGCGATCGGCCAAAGGTTCCCGGGCTGCATGGAGGGCCGGACCATGTACGTGATACCGTTCAGCATGGGACCGTTGCACTCGCCGTACTCGAAGATCGGCGTCCAGCTCACCGATTCGGAGTACGTGGTGTGCTCGATGCGCGTGATGACCCGGATGGGCGCCAAAGTGCTGGAGAAACTCAAATCGTCCGGCGACGGTTATTTCGTCAAGGCGCTACACTCGGTCGGCCGTCCCGCGGACCGCGCCGTCGACAACCCGCGGTGGCCCTGCGACCCCGACCGGACGATCATCCTGCACAAGTTAGTGCGCACCGGCCCACCACCAGTCGGTTGATTCGGTTACGTAATAGCGAGCGTGCTCGTTGGTTTTGCAGACCCGAGTCGGACGAGATCATTAGCTACGGTAGCGGATACGGCGGCAACTCGTTATTAGGCAAAAAGTGTTTCGCCCTGAGGATCGGTTCGTCCATTGCTCGCCGCGAAGGTTGGCTCGCTGAACACATGCTGGTCAGTAGTGTATACATTACCGCCGACCCTGCCGTAGTGACGCGTTAACGTCGTTCGGTTCGTTCGTGACGCCCTAGCTTCTTCTCGCGACCCAACACGAACGGACACTTGCCTTTAAAGACGACCGCGTGTCCCTTATCTCCCCTCCTCCCACCGTCCAACCGCCTTTAAACGCCGCTTTAAAACTCGGTCGTCGACCTACGAAACGATTACGGGCACTCCCTACTGAATTCCTTTTGTTCGAAAACGGATTGGAATCTAGAATTTTGGTACCGTACGTTCGTCGGCCGACCACCGATCGCGTCAACGGTCTCGAGCGTAAATACGCGCGTACGATGAACAAACCGTTGGACATTTCCCCCGTTGTCTTATCCACCGGTGGGTTCTTTCGATACGGTCCACAACATCCCGTCTATATCCGTTAGGCGTAAAATGTAACGCTTGGTTTTCAATATTCCCCATAGTTTTCCATTATCTGTACAGAGTTCACAGTTGATTTTGTCTCGTGGAACCGTACGGCCCACGGTGCTTATTCGGTTTATAAATGTGCATATAGTACGTACGGTTTTAATATCGGTTCCCGTACGCTATTTGTTCCGATTGTATCGATTCATTTTCGTTATTCGTCGCGTTCGGTTCGTTTCGTGCGCAGATTTTGGGCGTGACGGACCCAAAGGGACGGAAACGGTACGTGGTAGCCGCGTTCCCGAGCTCATGCGGCAAGACCAACATGGCGATGATGCGGCCCACGTTGCCCGGCTACAAGGTGGAATGCGTGGGCGACGACATCGTCTGGATGCGGTTCGACCGGAACGGGCAGCTGCGGGCCATCAACCCGGAGTTCGGTTTCTTCGGCGTGGCGCCCGGCACGTCCAGGGCCACGAACCCGGTGGCCATGGACACGGTGTTCGAGAACACGATATTCACCAACGTGGCGCAGACCAGCGACGGGGGTGTGTACTGGGAAGGCATGGAAGACCCGGCGCCTGGCGTGACCGTCACCGACTGGTTGGGCGAACCGTGGACGCCCGGCACGAAACCGGCCGCGCACCCCAATTCCAGGTGAGTGGACGGACCGGGTGGTCGCCACCGTAGTACGGACGCGTTATTACCGCGACGACGGTATAACATAACACCGGGCGGCCGTAACGTTTTGGGCGGTTGCCCGTAGGTTTTGCACGCCGGCCGAACAGTGCCCGATCATCGACGAGAACTGGCAGTCGCCCGAGGGCGTGCCCGTCGACGCCATACTGTTCGGCGGCCGGCGGCCCCGGGGTATACCGCTGGTATACGAGGCGTTCGATTGGAAACACGGCGTGTTCATCGGCGCTTCGATGAAGTCCGAAGCGACCGCCGCGGCCGAGTTTAAGGGCAAAGTCATCATGCACGACCCGTTCGCCATGCGGCCGTTCTTCGGTTACAATTTCGGGCACTACCTGCAACACTGGCTGTCCATGGAGACCGCGGTGCCAAACGCCAAACTGCCCAAGGTGTACCACGTCAATTGGTTCCGGAAAGACGACCAGGTGAGCTGTCGCGATGTGTCGTGCGAACGCAGGGACGTTTCGGGACGAAAAAAACGCCGGCCGGAAAAAAAAATCCATTTTGTGTTTTTTCGGCCGGCGACACGGCGATCGATTATAATCGTGGAGGATGACGACAACGCGCGTTTTCGAAAACAATTCTCCCTTCGTCTCGCCGAATGCGTTTCGCGTTTCATTACGTCCGCGATTGTCGGCCGTCGTCGACTAGAAAATAGTTGAAAACCTACGCGTAGTTTTAGCACGAATACTTTACTAACGGTTAAGATAATATTTTTTTAAAAAAAATTTTCGTCGCCGAACGTAGTAACGCGACCGCGAAATACGTTTTTTACGTACGTTTCGAACTTGACGCCCGTCGGGTTAATTCGGCCGTTACGACGACCGTCCGGTGCACCGCGCGCCCTTTCGGGTTATTAATAATCGGATCGATAACGTCGTGAAATCTTTTCGGAAAAAATCTCACGCATACATAGCCGACGGAACCGGACGGGTCGTTTGACGAGTCTCGTAGCCGAACACCATCGCGGCGGCGGTGGCTCGGCCATATTTTGTCTTTTAGCGACACCTCGTGAAACGCTCGTGTGTTTTGTATTAGAACAAGTTTATGTGGCCCGGATACGGCGAAAATTCTCGTGTCTTGGATTGGATCTTACGGCGGATCGACGACGAACCGAATACGGCACGGGTCACTCCCATCGGCAACGTACCCACCCGGGAATCGTTCAACGTCCGCGGACTCGACGTGGACTTCGACGGCCTGTTCTCCGTGCCCGTTGATTTCTGGACGGAAGAGGCGAGTGTATATAAAAATTCGACCTATTCGCGCGGCGTACCGTTTACGCAACGCGTAACCGGACGAAGTTACCGAATTCCGTATTCGAGATCGTTTTCGCCGTTTTCTATCCCACGCGTCCGGTACGTGGTCGTTCGCTAATCAAAGGTTCTCGTTTTACCGGTACACGATCGACGGATTTTCGGCACCGTACTCGGAACTTGTAAATTTGTCGCCGTCGAAAATACTCGAATTATTCACTTATAATTCGTTAAATTCGAATAACGCGGATTTTCGTCGAGAGATGCCTACCTCTATGCGTTTCTTACTCACGCCGGTACCGAATACCCCTCGGTATTTTCGTTCGCCCCACGATCGGTTTTGCGACCATTCCGACCGATTTCGATTCCGCCCGGCCGGTATTCATTCATTTCCGGACGTCGGAATGTCCGCCATTATTCGTCAGTTACGGTCATGGCGTCCGACGCGCCGATTCCAACCGCGGCCCTACGACGGTACCGGTAACCGACTTCGGAAACGAGCCCCGGCCGACAATACCGTCTCGTATAATTGGTTCGTCGCGTGTTTGCAGGCCCGGGAAGTCGCGGATTTCTTGTACGAACAAGTCGACCAAGACCTGCCGCAAGACATACGTGACCAGATCGACAACCTGTTGGTCCGTCTGAATTCGTGTCGAACGGCCGCTTGACCGCGGCGCCATTATATTCGCTATCCATCCGTACCGCCCTAATTATTACGGCCGGTCACGAAAATAATCGGATCCCCGATTTATAAGCGTGCGCCCGTTTTACTGTTATTTGGACGACATCGTTGTAGCCTACGTTGTAATTTTATGTATAGTCGTTGTGCGTACACGTGTATTATTTGTATAATTATATTAATATACCTATTTATTTGTCGTCGAAAAAAAGATAACCATTTTGAGGTGTCGTATTTGGTAATAAACGCCGTTAGCGTTTTGTCCGTTTATTTTCGTTTTCTCGTACCGCTTCCGTTCGATTACCAATATTCGCGGTCCCGTGCGTCTTCGTAACGAACAATCGGCGTCCCGAACGCGTTTTTACAAAGCGCGTAAACAACACGTGTCGTTTCGATCGGCGTTCGATCCGTAAAGGGAAACGATCGGTCACCCGGTTTAAAACAAAAAATCGATTATTAGCGTTTTCTCTAAACTCGAAGGGTTTCGTCGTCGACAGATTTCGTCTATGGCGAAAAAATACCTCTGTACATCGGTTAAATGGTTTCCCGAGCGAACGATAAATTATCGCGTTCGATTTAACCGAAAACGATCGAAAATACGAACGTCCTTTAATTCGTCGCCGTATATGTTCCGCGTGGTAAAACGATAATTTAAAGCACTTTTCACGACGCGCCGAAAACCTCGTGTACTACACGAAATGAAGACGTAACCGTCCAGGTCTGTTATCGTTGACGGACGAACGAAAATAAAACGAGACTTGGCCTAACGAGACGATTTTATTGTAAGAAAGAATGTATACGGGTCGGCGAACGGACGAAAATTACAACTACGTGTAAAAAAAGAAATACGAAAACGAAACGGTGATCAAACTTTCTACAGTTAATAACGGTTCGCGCGTCGCGAAACGTGTATAACACGCTGCCTAACGGCGCGTACTCGATTAGTCAATTATCGCGTCGCCAAACTTAGTCTGGTTTTTCGATACGAAAAAAACGACGGTTTCGTCAGTATACGACGACGTTACGAACATGACCCGTGACGGTATGATCGGACGAAAAACGAATTTAAATACCGCGGCACGGATAATTCGTTTACGAACCGCGCGATGATACTAACGAACGTAAGTCGTCGTAATTATCGTGACGAAAATGTATCGACGATACAGTCGGACGGATTGGACAAAATATCGTCGTCGTTCGGTACGTTCTCGGGTTCTCAGCGCGTGTACACGAACGCGGAAACGGGCGAGCGTGGGACGTGCGAGCGACGTTTGTTTCTCGTCGTGATTAAGAAAAATGCGCACGACACGCGATCGACGACGAATTCGATTATGATTCCGAATTAGTAGAAGCGATTGTTCGTAAAAGTACGAATTTTTCGATTATTTCGGTTTTCGGGCGGTAATCGCCCGGCGTTTTATATTTATATTTATATTTAATTAATTTATATTTATCGGAAAATATACCAAAAACTACCGAAACGACGAACCACTTAATTAGCGGTCGTGAACGTTTCGAATATAAGTATAAACTTAATACGTACGTTTTTTTAGTTTTCTAGTATCGGATACGTATTGGTGACGGTTTTAAATATTGGCCGTTTATTTTAACGCTTTAAATTTGTCAACTTCGAATTACGCGAATCGCGTTGTAACGATATTGTTTGCCAGGAGAAAGTACTAAAACTCCGAATCATTCGATCACGTTCGAGGCGCGTTTTATCGGTTCGACGACACTCACGCGATTTCGTAATATAAGATTACGGAAAACCCAGTAGACAAAATGTTTCGAATATTTTTAAAAACCTATAACAGAAAAATTATTACGACGATTTTCGAAAATATTTGTTACCAACATACGGCTAACGATTATAGTTTCTACGTTTTCTTTGTACATACACATATGTTGTACAGAATAGCCTAATTTACTCGCGTACTTACTGGTGTCGGGCCGATGTTTTTATATTTCCAAGTATCGTAAATTTTCGCGTAAGTCGCTCAGCGATCGTAATAAAATTGTTTACAATCCGACACGATCGCGCCGGGCCTACGTAGAAACACGTTCGGCCGTAGTACCGCCGGGAAAATGATTGTTTCGATACGAAATTCGCTTACGACGTCGACGGTAATTAGTTTTTTCACCGAGTTGCCGGCGTTCGGTCGAAACGACAACGACGCCCGTTCGATATCCGTGGCGTGTACTTACTACCGTAGATGCCTCGGCGTACCCAACGTGGGCTGTAGAAACGAACGAGACGGCGTCGTCACCGGAGATTGTCGCGACGGGCGGTCGAGCGATACGAAGTGAATATAAACGAAATTTCGTTCGACTCCCGACGGGATCGTTACAAAAACCGAAATAGTGAAACGTCGATTATAAATCCGACCGATAACCGGGACTCGCTATTATACGCGCGAACGAGTGTTCGCGCTAGTTACGTCGTTCGTTTTTCGTTATCGCGTTTCGCTCCCGGACGGGACGACACCGGTTCGATGAACTTCGAGGCCGCATCGTCGGAAACGATACGACGGGAGCGCCGGCGACCGTCTCCGCGCGAAGAAAATACGAAATTCCCGACGTACCGGCGTGTTTTTTTTTTAATTAGCGGAGAAGCCGTCGCGGTCGCACGTGGATGATTATATCACGAAACTCGCGTAAAAACGACGGGTTCGAGTCCGGAAGAGATACCATAGGGCACGAGAGTCGAAATACGAACGTACTCGGGTACGATCGTTGTCGATAGCAGAGCACGAACAATACGAAACTGGCGAATACTATAATCGGCCGTTACGAACGTCGGTAAAAACGTTTTCGTTAAATTCGTTTCCCGGTGGGGGGCGGGGCGGAACAGCGTAACGGCGGTGCGTGCGCGTCGTAAAGTTCGCGACCGACGTTCGTAATGGCATTCGGCGAACGTATCGCGGGTTTCGTTTACCCGCGTCGTCGTTGACTCGAAACCGATACGGAACGGTTAATACCGGACGAATACCGCGGTAGGTGGCCGGTAATAAACTACGAGCGGCGGTTTCGTCGGGCGTACGAAATCGGGGACGTCGTCGCGTTTTATCGTTTGTCGGGTCGGCTCGACGGAATTCCGAGACGGGACCCGCGACCGGCACCCGGTACATTACGCGCGCTCGATATAACGATTTTCGCGAAAATAACGCCGTACCGTGCGTCTGGGCGAAAGGGGCGGGTTCGGTAGCACGGGTCTTCATTAAACGGACAATAGCGTCCCGCGAGAATATTACGAAACGTAGTCGACGCGGGCGTATTCCTTCGAGACATTCGTCGTCTGTAAGCGCGCGCGCGCTTGTGTATCCGCCGCCGGATAAAAAAGCCGATACCTTTTTCGTAACCGGAACGTTTTCAAACGGCCGTTGACTTCACACACGGTGCCGCCGTCAGAGGCGTTCGACGACGGGCGTCGCCAACACGTTTTCACACGGGGCGACAGTTTACTTTTGGCCCGCGTGTACTCGTATTACCGACCATTCCGTCGAAACGGATGCCGTCCGCGTTCGGTAATTACGACGGCCGCCGGCGTGTTTGGCGCGTAGGGCTGATAACCGACCGGTAACGAAAAACGGACGAACAGAAAAACAACGACGAATGGCCGCGTGCGCGCGCGATACGCTTAACCGGTATTCCCACCGCACCGGTACGAATCTGTTGCGGCGGTCACGATGGGTCGCAGTACGTTTCGAACCGGTCGTTGGCGCGCGCGTCACTCACGAAATCGCGACAAACGCACGCGCGCCATTTCTTTCGTTTTCGTTCGCCTTTTAGCCGACAGGCCACCGATACCATGGACGCGGTAACGCGGTCGTTACCTAAACCGTTGTTTCCGTTGGCGGTCATCACGATATTGTTGCTGCAGATCACGCGCGAAGCTCGAACTTGGCCGTGGCCGTCGTTGGGCGGCCCGTCCACGGCCGTCGGAAGAGGTACGTGCGGGGTGGGAATGTTACGGTTTTCCCCCTAGTGTGTGTCGGTTTCCTACGAGAAACGGATTTTTCGCCCAATCGTGTTCGTTCGACGTTTCCGTAACGATACCACGCGATTATTCAAAAACAAAAACCGTTTGTTTGTACCGATTCACTACTGTATTTGTACACGAAAAGCTCGTTTGTCGTCCGCGGGAATAACGCGCGATTTTTTAATAAACGCCGATGTCGAAAAATTATCCGACGAAATTTCGCGAATTTTTTTCCAAAATATTTTCCGATCGTTCACGTTTGACGAGTAAAAATACGCCCGTTCGAACATCCGCCGCCGTTCGTCGGGTTTTCTTTATGTACGCGCACGTAATAATCATCAAAATTTGGTTTCCAGTCCGACGGAACGCCGTCGGCGCTATTATTGGAACGCGTCTTCTTCCCAATACGAGAACGGCTACGTAACGCGCGTACCGAAATATTTAAAATGAAATAGACGGTTTTTTGAACGAAACCGTTTCAACGTTACCAGTACGCGTTTGTACGGATACGATAGAACTCGTTTTACCGAAACGACCGATAAATTCCAGCGTTCGAACCTAACCTATATACACGTGGATCGGTTAACGTACCAGCGAGACGTTGGGGGGGGGATCGTTTTCACCGCCAGCCGCCCGATAGGTAGGCGTTTTCGAATTGGACGAATTATTACGAGGGAACGTAACCCGTTTTTTATTGTAGACCGTTCAAGTGGGTCACGGAATAAAACGAGCCCGTAAACGAATCCCCGTCGCGTCGTAAGCGGTCGTCCGGCCCTGAAATTTCGAACGTACACACGCGGGGGAAATAAAATAAGAGCCGATTCGGTAGGCCTCCTTTCGATCGTAGCGTACGATAATTCGGGTCGCCGCGAGTATATGTGGCACGCGTAGCCGCCGCCACCGCCTTCGGACTAATGTAAACGGGTCACCTCGATGCCGCGGCATACGTGATGGAATAGAGAGCGGCCTCAACCGTGACCGCGTCACGCGCCTTCGTTATTGTCCTTCCGGACCCGACCGCGGTGACCAAAAACGAAACCGGCTACCCGGTGACGTTTTAACCTGGTTGTTCGACCAGTGTTCGTTCTACGGTCACGCGTCCCACCCGGTCAAGTTCAACACCGACGTACCGTCCGTCCCCCACCTGCCTCGTGCTACGCAACCACCGGTAACGGGCGAACGAAAGAAATTCCGATCGTGTTTTTCGTTCTATTTACGCGACGTTTCGAATTCCCGTGCCGTTGTTTAGACGTCGACGAATTCGTATAGGCAATCAACCACCACGCTCGTGTTTACTCAGTGAGGGAAACCCGTGTGTTTGTCGACCGGCGGCGGGTTGCTGCCGCCCATTTCGAATCGTCCGCGTAACGAAATTTCGGGGACTCCAGCCTCCCCCCCTGGTGGCCGTCGCTTCTCGCCGTCCTGTTTTTCGGAAAAACCGCCTCGGCGTCCGGAAATCGTTTCGTTAATCGTCCGAATTGGCCTCGTTCGAAAGTAACGAACGCCGGGAATGGTTTTCGCGCTCGTCGAATGTTACGCGCGTTTCGGCGACCTCGATTAACGGAATTTATCGCGCGTGTCCGTTTCGACCCGTTAAATTGTACAGTTATACCTATTATAACGACGGCGTCATGATGACACACGCCGGTAACCGCGTCCCCATTGCGTGACGGGCCCTTCGTTTCGTTCGGTCGGCGGACCGAAGTGAATTCGACGTGTTTTCAACCTCTGCCAGGTATCGTGACCATCGAACGAACGAACGAAATATATCGACTACGGCGTTGTTTCGTCACGATTGACGGGAAATACGCCAAAAACAATTTGTAAACGAGACGGAGCGAGAGTGAGACGGGGCCATAACCGAACAACCGGAGCTCGGGTAGTCCGGATTTTCGAATTGAATCGGCGCGCGAGTTTTCCAATTAACAAATTACATTGATTACCGTTGATTATAATTAACGTCGGCGGTTCTAAACCGTTCGAGTACGACCCGAATTTCGGTCGGCCGACCCCCTCCGTTAGTACGTGTTTTGGACGAACATAACGTCGAACTCGACGTTTTCTGAATCGAACCGTAAATTGTCGTTACGTCTACGAAAATCGCGCGCGGAACGCCGCGTTCCTCGTGAACGTAATCGAAACACCGTTGTACGGAGAATACAAAACGATGTCGGCGCGTCTGGCGTAAAACGACGAATTTAAAAAGTAAAAAACGCGTTAATCGACTCAATTCGAACTTAATGTCGAAGTGATTATATCGTGTCGTTATTATATTGTACGATACGGTTATCGTTTCGCCGGCATCCGAGAATAACGGCGAGACGTATGGTTAATCATAATGAGGGAACGGTGCCACGGCTAGACGATTATTATAATTTTTCCAAACGCTTAAATACGTAGTAGTCACTCGCGTGATCGTTTCGTTATCAACTTTTTTCGATAAATCGTCGAAACTTTCTACGTTATCGTAGAATCGCTCTACAACTATGGCATTAAAACCGTCGGCGGACCCGCTAAACAGCGAAAACGTCGTGTTACCGAACGTAAAATGTCGACGAAAAGTCACGGGGGAATATGTTTAGATTTCGACCGACGCTGGTCTGAGTTTGAAACGTACTCACCGACGAATCGGAACGGGAGAAAAATTCGAACATATAGGTAGCGTTTCGTTATACATTTAAAATCGACACGCGTGTTAACGAAATAATAATATATTAGTTATTACGACGCGACCGCGCGCGAAACGTGTTGAGTTTGTTTTTCGATAGTACGGTACGTACAAACATGTGCCTAAACATACAGACGCGATTCAGACGTCCGAACGGTAAAAAACGATTTCGCGCGTTCGATCGGCCGGCGTTGAAACGCGTATAAAAACGAACGGAAAATTCGATAGTCGCGCGCGCGCCGTTCGAAATATCGTTTTTTAGTTTTTCGAAAAATTCGACGAAACGTACGACAAAATGAACGAGCGACCACCGCGCCGGAACGACCGTTGGTTTCCGCGAATTGATCGGACGAAATGGCGCGTATTATTTAGACGCGCGGCGTGTACGCGGACAACGCGCCGAATCAGAAAAAAGCCGTTCGAGGTTCTCGTTACGAAATTATAATAACAACGGGACGAAAAAAAATGTTTCCTCGTACGGGATTCTTTTTTTTATACTCCGGCCAATATATACGTTATTACGGTCGCTTGTTTATTATCTTCGATTAAAATCGCGTAAACGCGTATAACGCCGTCGTCGTTAAACGAAAACATAAATGGCGCGTCGTGATAATTTACGGTTCGTGCGATCGAAACAAAAAAATTGTCCGGCTTGTTGGCGGACGAACGTATTATTACCGCGGTCGTGTTGTTAAACGAATCGTAAATGCCCCTTTCCCCCACCCCAGCCCGCTGTCACGGAGTAAGTGAACGCGTAGGTGAAAAAAGGGTTTTCACACGTTATTCGAACCGCGCGTTTTAAAAGCGAGAAAGAAAAAAACGGGTCGCTCGTTATCGAATTGTATAACGCCAACGCGAAATCCGCCGTACGGTAACGAAACGGTAACCGCGCGCGCGTGCGCGAATTTCCGTTCGGGTTTTGCGTGTCCGGCAGTTTTACCACCCGGAAATTGACCGCGTCTGATGTCCGATTGCCGTTATCGCGTGTACGAAAATAAGAGACACCCCCGTGGGTGTGGGAGGAGGGCAACCGACGCGCGGGGAAATATTGTACGGGTCGAACGATACCGACCGTGGCGGAACTTTAGTTTCGCCGAAATTACGACGTTTGACATCGACCGTTGTCGCGATGAAACTACGTAATCGGCCTTTGAAAGACCTAACCGTGAGGCGCGGCGAGGAGAACCCGCGAAATTGACGAGCGATAAACTGGCGTCAATTAGGTCACCCGGGGGAATTTAAGTCGAGCGTGAAAATACAACGCATTATTGTCGTCGTGACGCTACGCCGGGTACGTACGTTTCAAACTCGTTACTTTGGTCATACATATATAGTTTTCGGCGTTAAACGTATTCCCGAATCTAAACCGAAATCGTCGTAAATAATAAAGTCCCCGCGCCCCCTATGAAAATTCCAAATGGTCGATCGTCGAACCGCAGAACCAGAAACGGTGGGAACGTTTCCGAAACCGGTTTCTCGAACCGCGCTTAGTTATACCGATCGATCGGTGGTAGGTTCTTCGGGTGACCATAGCTGTACAATGCGTATGGGCGTCTCGGACGCGTTGAAGCCGATTGTACGGCCGTGTACGTCCGCGGGAGGAAAGCGCCGGTCCCCGTATTCTGACGCGGGACGAACGAGTTGTAAACGCGTCGTCGGAAAATCCGTTCGATAAATACCCTAAACCGATTACGAATCGTTTCGACGCTCTTGGCTCACACACACACGGAAATTCGTGGTTTTTTAAACGCGCGATCGATATCGGGGATTCGATAAACCGGCCGGAGACGCCGTCGTTCGCGCGATAATAGCGTAAATTACGGCGTTTTCGCCGTAATGTTTTCGCTACTTCAACATTCGACGCCACGCGATATACAACGTACACACACATTTATAATACGTGAAAAATGACTCGAACGAACGTCGAGTAAAATTCCGTTTTTGTTTCTTTTTTTACTCGTTTAATCGGTTTCGGAGAATTACCGGGCCGACGTTATATTTCATAAACGGCCGTATCGCGGAAATTACGCGGGCGGTTCGTTGTTTTTTCATTTTTCCGTTTCGATCACAACGCGTGTGCTGCCGTTCGATGATAACGGCGCGAATACCGTAAAAAATTCGTCGAAAATTTTTCGTTCGCGCGCGCCCGCCTTAACGTACGCGATTCGCGCGTATTTTATTTATCAGTCGTATGTACGGGAGACCACCTAAAAGTGCGTAATGGTAAAAAAATCAACCCGTTACGAAATACGGCGCGGCAAAAATACCGTACTTATGGCGTAATTGCGGTCGAATTTCCCCGGCCCGGTAAATATTTCGCGCTCCTCTCGTCGTTATTAGTCCGCGACATTAGCAGCCGTTCGGAATAACAACAATCGTCGTGTTTATTGGTTTTATTTTTAAACGAAAAATTCGTACGAAAAAAAACAATTAGTTACGACAGTTACAAACGCGTACAGTTAAAAGGGATTATATGGATAAAATTAGACGGCTCAAAGAAGCGGGAGCTAGCCGAGTGGATTGAATGGACGTAATATTAAAGGGCGCGTCGTATTTGTCAAGTAAAAAGGCGAGCTTGGTTCGTTGCGCCTCTAACGAAGGGCATTGGATAAGGATGTGCGGAATGCCACGAATAGAGTCTAAGGAACGGAGCGTACAATGGGGGGAGCTATTAAAGGATAATTTGGAGATAAGGAAGAAGAAGGGCGTGACACGATGTAAGCCGGGAAAAGGAGCAAATTGTTTCCCTAGTCGCGTTCGTAACGCGACGAATTTTCGTATTCAAAATATACCACCAAACGGTATATTTCCCGTATCACGTGTTTACCCAACAACTATTAGCGGTAATATCGAAGAAAAAGAAACTGGTCGTTTTAACCGATCTGCGCGTGATTGGCGGTGGTGCTGGTGAAGTGTAAAAATCGACCGG
Organism: Geopemphigus sp. TES_GeoC_2020; assembly: GCA_025469175.1. Taxonomy (NCBI): domain Eukaryota; kingdom Metazoa; phylum Arthropoda; class Insecta; order Hemiptera; family Aphididae; genus Geopemphigus; species Geopemphigus sp. TES_GeoC_2020. Next base: position 10,480 of record JAIPRN010000229.1, on the reverse strand, counting down.
GTAAGTTTGTCGTCCGACCATCATCGGGTTCGTCCTACTTACGTTACTCACCGACGGTTTATTCGTCGTAAAACGACGACCCGGCGTGTAAATAAATCGGAATCAACGGTGGCCGAGGTGGTAAAATATTAAACGCTCGGAACGTAAACAAATCGAATAAACAAAATTTTGCTGGGCGACACTGTTACGGTGGCGCGTGGAAAAAGTAATTTTTCTAATTCTAATTTCGCGGGTTCGGAGAGGGCTCGGTTGTCGGCGAGTTTTTTTTTATTTATCGTGTCCGGCACACCGTGTCCCTCGAAGTATGATCAAATGTTCGGCCGTGTTCGTCGTTTAATTTTTAAGCCGCTAAGGTCGCGGACGTGCTTTTACGGGGCGATCATTTGTACGTTACGAAAAAAACGGATCGAAGAATTCGTAAAACGGCGACGGCCGTTTACGGTTCCCTTTATTTTCGGGAATGGAAAATAGTGGCGTGTGTGTGTGTGTGTGTGTGTGGCGAATATGGAGGATGGGGCGTCGTTGTTGTGTTTGGTCCGAAAATTCACGAACGAAGCGACGAAGCGTTGAACAGGTGCGGCATTATCGTGGCGCAAAGGCCGCGAATCGTTTCGGGCGCTCTTTGTTTTCGGATCGCTTCACGCGAACGGCGTTGAACTTGTACGTAGATCTTATCGATCGTTGTTATATTTTTTTACGCGAAATTTAACACAAATTTTTCGATCCGTCGTTTTTTTTTTAAACAAACGAAAATCGCGTCTAACCTTAGTGGCTTAAAAAGTAAACGACGAATACGGCCGAAAATTTGTTCATATTTCGGGGGCGTGTGTTGTGTCAACGTAACAAGAAAAAAAAAATCTCGACAATCGGACTCTCCGAAATTCAAAAATTTTCCGTTATTCTTTCGACACGCCCTCGTATCACGTCAGATATACGTTAACTTCGGGCGACCAACACACACTTCGCTCCCGCGTAAGTACGTGTTGTTCGCCGCGTGCGGTGCGCGTCCCGGACACTTGAGTCCCGTCGCGAATATCCGCCGTCGAACGATATTAATAACGACGACGACTTTTCACGGTGACGGGCGACCCGCGCGTCGGTGAAAAATTCGCCTCGGCCGCGCCCTCGACAAAAAAAAACCGTTCGGGTTTTTTAATAAAACGTCCCGCGTCGAAAAGAAAAACCGTCGTACGTGCGCGATCCGAGTTGACGTGATTTACCCGTCGTCGACCTGTTGTCGCGGTTGATATATTTTGTCGGGACGAAGCAAACGAGCGCGCGTCATGTTCGGTTAATGTAAAATACCTCTTGGAACGGAACGCGCGTTTAAAAAAAAAAAAGTAAAAAATCGCGGAAACGTTTTTCAAACGTATTGAGCGCGCGCGTACGTTATAATAATTCTTATTACTCGCGGCGTCGGTATTGTTCCCCGTCATTTTTAAATCCCTTCGTCGCGGTTTTCGAGTTTTAATTTCCGCAAAAGGTATTCACCGAACGACAATATTATTATTAACCCGCCTACGGAAAATCGATACACGCGTTATTCGGTCCCTCGACGTATTTTTCATAATCGACTTTCGTCCGTGCACTCGAAACGAAAATTCGAAACGTGCCCAAGAATATAGCGTACGGATACGTTTCGCGGTCGTAAACACGGCAACGTATCGGACCGAGGAACGTATCGTACCTTTTCTGCTTTCAAAACGCCCTGAACCGTGTAGCGTAGAAAACGTCGAGCGAGAACGCGGATAGTAAAAGGCGCACGGAGTGGAAATGTCGTCGACCAACGGTTCGCGAATTAATGCGCCTGGACAAATACGGTTAACTGGGTTCGTCGTCGTCAACGAATCGCGGTTTTTTTTTTTTTTGAGATTATTTTGGCGAATACGAATTTGGTTTTGCGCGCCAGCGGTCGTACTCCGCACATATTTACAAAAATACGAGCCAACGGACGCAGCGGAAACGTTAATGCGGGCCTGTACGAGTTAAAAATAATAAATCGCGACGATCCGTCGTAATCCAAAATCGGAACGTTCCGAATCAAATTTCGCGCTAAAACGTACGAGAAAACGCCGTCTTTTAACGGTTACTTAAGTTTTTTTATAATTCGCTGGACGTGTCGATAGTTCCCGGGGAAGTGTCGGACGTTAAATATTTACGAGCCGAACGAAACGGTTTGTTTTTTTTTTTAATAGCGCTCCCAGGAATATATTAACGACTTAAAAGTAAAACACGCGTCGTAACAGTCGTCGATTATCAGTGGCGTACTAACAAGGGGGAAAAAGGGGAGGGAATTTGGAGATAACCTCCCCCCCGAAAATTTTTAGCAAAATTTAATTTCTCACGAGACGTATATTTTTGTAGTCGATAATAGCGAAAAGCAAAAATATTTTTTTACGCTTTTACGTAAAACAACGTGTTTGTTAAAAACGAATAACCTATTAAAGTTTATAACGTGTCTTGTTTTTCGTCGGTATGTATTTAAAAGAACCCCCCCCCCGAAATTCAGGTTTAAGTACGCCACAATCGTGAACGCGTATATACCGCGGTAAATAGCGATTTTCGTTTTGGTCCAAGACGACAACGAATACGCGGTCGGATCGAGTCCGAAATTCGTTACCATCGAATTATCCAAACAAAGTGTAGTCGAACACCGGTACGATATATATATATATATATGTACAGTTTTTTCGTCGATTTTAATAATACGCGTTTATTTAGCAGCTATAGGATCGTTGTATAAGCGTATAAACGTACGTTTGCAAAAAAAAAAAAAAACACATGCCCCGCTCGACACGCGCGCTCGCCCGTTGATCGCGTACGGTAACGTTGCTAATTGACGAAGCGCGTTCATCCGACCGAGATTATGGAAATCCGCGCGAGATATATACCGAGGCTCTATTAAAAACAAAAAACGCCGCCTCCCCTCCCCCCTCGACGCGTCGCGAAATACGATTCGGCGTATTGAACGCGAAATGTAAAATACGGCGCGTCGGCGAAACCGACGTTCGCGAAACGGCGGTACACGTACAGTCGAGCACGTCCCGGTGTGTTTACGTAAAACGCGTCGCGAATAATAAATATTACGTAGTACGGCGAGATCATCGGGCACTAATCGCGCTGACTACGCGCGTTTATGTATAAAGCGAGACGCCGGAGTCGGCGGTACAAATTCTGGGCAGAATGTACGGCGTCTCCGGGAACAAAGACGAGCTATTATTATCACGGGTTTCCGCTAAACGCGTAAACTATTTACGGTCACGAAGTACGGGCGAGACGAAATCGCCAACGAAATTACGGAATTTACGTATAAACGTTCCGTCTATTCGCCACCGCTCGTACAGAGCGAAATACGCGCGCGCGCTAATCAAAATCGTTTTCGTCGCAATTCCGAGCGTAATATCCGCCGAACGGTCGAAATCGGCCAATACGTGTGTAGTAAGTAGCGTTCGGTTTAGGTTTTTCGTTCGACCGTTCCGTTGGGCTACGGACGACGTAAACGACGTGTGAGTGGGGGCTTGTCAGCCGATTCCCGTCCGTCATTTAGTACGTAGCGTTTCATTTTTTCGGATTCGAGGGACGGCATATTGTTGCGCGACGGGTGATACTTCCGTTGTATTCCCCGGCAAGGACGACCGTTGTTTTATCGTAATTTGTATTTCGTCGGACAATAAACGACGGCCGCCCATTGTCCGAAGTATTGCTCTCAAGCTTTCCGCACAGTATCGCCGAATAAAAAAAAAAACAAGGTTTTCTTTTACGCGGCCCCGATACACTCGCTGGCCCGGAACGCCCAAAGGCAGTGTTACGGTTGGACCGGCGAGGGTCGTCGTCGTTTATTGAGAAACGAGATATAACGACGGTTCAACGAAAAATGATCGTCCTCAATGAGAAGGGCGAGCGACGTGATTTATCCCCCTAACCTTGTCCCTCCCCCGCGTACGTCGAATCTAATTTACAATAATTTCCTACCGCTTCATAAGAAAACTATCTGCTGCCACGAGGCGGACATTTACATCTTCCATTAGATAGATGAAGCTAACACACGAATCGCCGGGACAGTCCCCCCTACCCCGGAGACGGCACCACACACGTCATCGTTTACAAAAACGTCAGTTCAACCTAAGCACATCTTAAAAAAGGAACCGGTTCTATTGTTGGCGACATCGATTGACCGCGGACGTTCGGAGTACGTCCTCCGCGCCGCCCAAACGGAACGAACATTAAACGAGAAAAGTGTCGGCATTTTCGAACCTAATTACCGATTATCGTTCGTCGTATTCGCGCGGACGTTTTTCTTTCCGGACGTTCGTTCGGTTGTCGGAGAAACGATCATAATAAACGTCAAACTCGGTCGTTTCGAAAAAACAAAAAAAACCAAAAACGCGTCGGCGCGCGCGGCAATTTAGCCGACGTCGCGTTGACGACGTGTCCCGAATTGTTCGTATAGGCCGCGGCCGGCGGTCGGGCAATTTAGCGCGGGTAGGTGAAAAACGTGACTAGGCTATTGACATCGAGCGTCGCAATTCTCGCGCATTTTTCGGCAAATTGACGAAACGAAAAAAAAACGATTCGGGCGAAAAATCGCGACGACGCGTTCACCTTCGTCGTCATTATCGTCGAGTACAGCCGCAATGACAGCGACGGCGCGCGCGTGGAAGGTGACGAGATAATTGACGCCGCCCGTCGAACGAATATTAACGTAATTCGACGTACTCTCGCGCGCCCGTAAAATATAGTGCGTTATGGGGAGGGGAGGTATGAGTAGAGGAAATATCCAACAGGGTCCCGTCGATCGAAAAAACTGAAAAAAAAAATACCACTCGCGAGTCGTCTCTAAAACCAGCTCGTCACGAACCGTCGTCACGTGGCGACGGCGCGTCTGGCCCCTCCGAGCCCCACCGTCCGTTTCCACATTGTTACTCGCCCAAGTGTCGCGCAACGCCGTCGTTACGTACGCGCCGCTCGTCCCCGCGCCGGCACTAATCATGTTTTGGAATTTGTTTTTGGCAGTGTTGAACTTCTTTCCGGTGCCGGTTACCGAAGAGTGCCTGTCCGACGATTCCCGGAGAACGGGTAACGTATAGCCGACGGCCGTCCGTCCGGACCATTGTCCGGCCGTTCGGTCACGCCAACGGGACCGGACGATAACGCGCGTTGTTTGCAGGCCTGTGCTTGAACACGTACGAGTGTAGGATACAAAAAGGCGAGTCTCACGGTCCGTGCGCTTTGGGTTTCGGCGTCTGTTGCGTCTGTAAGTATACGAACACACGATTCGGTACCGAAACGAACGTTAACGGTCCGAAATTACGACGATTTGAAATCGTGGCGTTTTCGTCGTTTTTTTTTTTTTGGGGGGTGGAGGGGTAAGCGAAACGAAGAAAAACGCTACGTCCAACGCGTTTTCGTCAACGACGACCACGGCGAACGCGCTTTTTCGGTATTCGTCAAATTCGTGGCCGTGTCACTCGTCCTACGGTCGTTTATAACGAACGTGTAAACCCACCTAACCGTTAATCGCGCGCGCGCGATTTGCTTCGCAGTCACGTCGTCGTGCAACGCCGAGGTGGCCAACAACGTCACGTACTTTGTCAACCCGAACTTCCCGGGATTGTTGAACGACGTGGGCGAGTGTTCGTTGCGCGTCAAGAAAGTGTCGAAAGAAATCAGCCAGATACGTTTGGACTTTGTCAACTTTAATCTGGTAAGTTTTACGCGTTTCGCTAACCGTCCGGGGCGGGCGGGGGCCGTGTGGACCAGTTCCGTCTCCGGACTACTCCGCGAATTATTATTATTGTCATTCGATATTGTCCGGGTCGCGCGGTCGGCGGTTGTTCTCGATCGTCGTCGGTCACGGCGCCAGATCGAAATCAAGCGAACGCGACCGGCGCAACTCGTGATCGAAATACGCTCGACGGAATACGTGCCAGTATCGGCCGTCCGCCGATTTTCTCGTCCCATCGTGTTGTCCGTAACTCGCGATTACAGGCGCAGCCCAACAGGAAGACGGGTGTGTGCGAGACGGACACGTTCGTCGTCACCGGCGGGGCGTCCAACGACCTGAGAATCTGCGGTCTGAACAGCGGCCAACACGGTAAGTGCGCGAGAAAACGGCTCGCGTAAGTGTGTGTGTGTGTGGGGGAGCGTTATCGTAACGAGCGCGTATTATATTCGCACAAACGCACGGTTGCCAAGGACGTGAATGAAAATGACCGGAAGGGTGGGCGTTATAACGTAAAAAAATAAAACGTTAATCTAACCTATATATATATACATATAATGTTTAGTCTCGAAAGTTGGCACGTTCAAGGCGATCCGAGGGGTGGGATGCGTAAAAGCGTCGTGTACTTACAAGCTCGTTATCGAAAAGGGCGAATGGCGAGGTTAAAACAGGCGTTCGTCCGTAATTTTCAACCGCGACGTTTCGTGTTCCCGCGATTTTTCGCGCGAATCCAATTTTCGGCGCGCCACATTTCGACGGTAGACACCCGCGGTGACGTCGCCATCTTCCGTTCCGAAACGACGAGTTCGACGTTTTCGTGGCGTCTTCAACGTCTGGCCGTGGCCGAGACAGGGACGTAAAGTTGTCGCGTTTCCACGGCCGCTCGGTTGGTGTTCGGGAACAAAACCGAAACAATCCCCTAACCGTCGATCGACCACTCGGGACGACCGTAGAAACACTACGTAAACCGCCTTTGTACCGTCGGACGCGTTCCGTCATGGACCCTTCGTTCGAACACTCGGGCGACGAAACTAAGTCGATCCCGCCGAAAGCTATACAAAAAAAAATAAAAAAAAAAAACGGGCACGGAAACTACCGCGTTCGGATTTCGAAAAATGTCCACGCGCGTAATTAAATCGCCTCGAACGACCTTTTGGGTCGTAAACGAAAATTCCACGGTTCCATTACGCATTTAATCGTCGAATCGTTCGTACGTTGAGCGCGACGAGTAGCGTTTCGTAAAACGTTTTTTTGCATAAATATTCGGCGGTTCTTGTGTACGTTCGACGAACGGGATATTTTATAACCGCGGTAGTTAAAAAAATACGATAATTTACTCGAAAACGATGACAACGAAACGCGGACGCCAGAACGTTACGAATAATACTTTCTGACTGTAAAACGTACCAGCGCGGCTTCGCGATAGCTTTTGTCGTTATTGTTAGTCGTCGCGTATCGTTAACATTGGTCTATCGATTGTAAACGATCGTTTGTTACCGCAGCGTATTACGACGTGGACGACGCGAACGACGCTATCACCGTCAACATCAGGCTGACCAAAGCCAACTACAACCGTATGTGGGAGATCAAAGTGAGTCCGTCGGGCGTTGTCGTCCGTCGCGCCGATTGTCGGCGACCGTCGGGCAACTGACGATCGTTTTTCTGTGTAGATCACGCAGATAGAGTTCGCGCAAAGGGCGCCGGCCGGATGCCTTCAGTATTTCCAAGGCGTGGCGGGCACCGTGCAGACGATGAACTTCGCGGTCAACGGTCGGCATTTGGCCGACCAAGATTACGTGATTTGCATACGGCAGGAACAAAGTGAGCGCGAAATATACACGTGTACGCGTAAAAGGATCGACGACGGAATTGTCGTTATTTCCCGTTTAGACTTCAATTTGAGAATCTCCCCTACACACTCGGTCCGACGAATTTGATAACTTTCTATCGGAACCACCGCGCGACAGTGGCCGAACGTCCTAATTTCAGGCCCGGAATGGGCCAAAAGTCCACGGGAATAAGAGCGTCGCGGGGATTCGTTTATTTGATCGACAAAGTCGCCGACGGTGCGCGACACCGGAATATCGCGTCGCGAAATCGGCCCTTTTTTCCGGCGAATCGCGAACGTTTCCGGTACGACGAATTCCGACGGTTGCGTTTGACATTTTCTCAAAACGTTCAAATCGACCTTCGTGATTTCGTTGTATAGTTTTTAGACATACCTAGCGCGCGCGATTTGTACGAACGAAACGGTTTTCAATAAACGCCCGGCAACTCGCGTCGGCCCTTTTACGGCGTGTACACGATTGTAGTTCGGTTTGTCGCGTTTGTTTCATGGCGCTGTTAAACGATCGTCATGCAGCCATGTGTTCGATCGTGTACGAGCCGTGCGACGAGAATTCGTTCAAAATCGGTCCGCCGATATTTTCCGGTAAGTGACGCTAGGTAATACGTATACGTTGCGCCCCTCTCCCGCTCCCCGTCACTCACCACGTGTCCGGAATACTAATAATCTACCGGCACTTTTCGATATAGACACGGGCGTCGAAGGGTCGGGAGACGGTGGCGGCGGCGGCGGCGGAAGTCAGGCGGTATCCATGGACGTGTTTCGGGAGTGCAGCGATCGCGTGATGATGCCCTGCGACTCCGAGGAGTTTATAACGGTAAATCTGAACGGACGCAGTTAACAAACCGTCTGACGCGTTTCTCGTTCCATGTCGTTATCGTCCCTGCTTACGTTTGCACAGCCCCAAGGAGGACCGGGCATTTGCGATCTGCTCCATTGCGGCAACAACTTTTGTTCGGACAAGGAAACGCCGTGCCGTATCGAAAGTGAGTGGTGTTCCCGTCGTCGTTTACCGAATTCCACAAACGTCCCGAAATCGGTTTACTCACTCGGGGAGCGGCGGCCAGCGTTATCCGTTTACGTTAGGCGACACGTGCCGGGCCGGTGAAAATTCCGAAAAACTGTACCCGGCGCGAAACGGAACGCCGGTGTGTTTGTCGAAACACGGTTGTCCGTGACGGATACCGTTGGCCCTTTGCGAACGTAAACGCGACGATCGCGAAACGTGTGTTCCGAAATTTCGGACGAAAATGACCTACCACCGAGTTATTATTAACCGGAGAGTTCCGACGATTGTATAGTTTTGATTTCGTTTCGTCGCCAACCGGTTTCGGGCGCGTTGACCAACGGGCCCGTAGTAATTCGGTGTTTTCGTTATGCGTGGCGGTTTGTTTTTGTAGGTAGCACCACGCCGTTCGTGATGCGAGTACAGTTCGGACCGGGAAACCGCGAGGAGAACCCCGAAGACAACCTGGGCATGTGCATCAGATACGAACAACAGCTGTGTTCGTCCTGATCGCCGCCGAGCCATTACCGTTTTTCTTTTTCACCGATTCACGCGGCGCCGAATAATCCCCCGACACCGTACACTCGGCGGCGTCGCGCCCGAACCGTAACGGTTACGTACCGTAATACCGTTGCGCGCCGGTCTCGCTCAGTGGCGGAGCTTTCGAGGCCGTACACACACATACACATTTGGAGAAGAATCGAACGCGGAAAACGCACGTCGGGCGATTTTATTAACAAATCGGCCGTTCGTGTTACGAAACGAATTTTTCCGCTCGGATCACTTCGCCGACACTAAATAATAATAGTAAACGTTTCTCGGCCCGTTCGTTCGGGCTCGTTCTCCTGCGATCTGTAGCTCGCGATTGGTTTCGGACTACGAGAATGTCTTCTCCGTGCCGGAGAACCAGTGCGGCGCGCGGTCCGCGTAAACGCAGCGCCGTGAATTACGCCCGGCCGGCTAGGAATCCATCCGACTGTGCTAACGGTTCGAACGCACCGATGCGAACGAAAAACCCGAACGACGCGGTTTGTTTTTTTTCGGTACGCACTTGCCGGACTGCCTATCGTATTTCTGTTTTTTCTGCGCGCGCGGTCCATTAACGCCTATTGTCGCGTATATAACTCGAGAATTGTCCGTAAGCAAACCAAAAATATCGCCCGGAAAAATTCCGTCGTCGGCTTACGCACGAGCCCCTCCCCCTGGAAAATTTCGTTTCCGCCCGGACTACTGAACATATACACTTTCGCCAACTTACTTACTCGATACTTTGAGGGGGCACTTCCCGTCATGGCGTCGCGTTATATAAACGCGCTCTGAGAACGTAACGCTCCGCCGAATAATGGAATACTCCGTTATGACGCCGCGCGTGGTCGTACGTCGGCGGGTTTTCGGTATCGGAGAGTCGGTACAGGAAGAAAAAAAAAAAAGAAAAAACCGTACACAACCAAAGTTTGAACGACAATAATGTAATAAAACTTAATAAAGAAATAACGTAAAAAACAACCGTAAAATCACAACCAGGGAACGTAAAACGAATGTCGAAACATATTGTAATAATAATAATAATAATAATAATAATAATACAATCACATGACGTACGATTAATGTAATAGAAAAAAAAAAACAATAATCATAAGTAAAGTAAGCGTGTAGATAGAAACGGAAATTATCTAAATATATAAATATATATTTATAGGTCAATTTTTAAAAAAAAAAAAAAAACATAACTCGGTTATAAATAGATAATAGATTTACCGTAATAACATGTCCGATGATAATAAATGTTACTTCTAAACGAGTATAAAATGGTTTTAAATACAATATGTTGTAAGTGTAACGTTTAATACGTATTATAACTTTTTTTTATGTATATATATATATTAATACGTTTATATAAATATAT